>PVIR01033352.1:0-18068 GCA_004026965.1 Petromus typicus | reverse complement strand
ATTTTGGCTTTTCTTTCTTGTTTATATGTTGTTTGTTTTTTTCAAGACAAGGTCTCACTTTGTAGCCCTGGCTGGCCTTGAACTCAGGGCTATCCTTCTGCCTGGCTTCCTGAGTGCTAGAATTACAGATATGTGCCACTACATCCAGCTCTTGTCTTTATTTCTATGCTTAGACATATACATCCTAACACACCCTCCCCTCCCCATTATGTGTGTGTGCATGCATGCGTGCATTTTTTGGTACTGAGGATTGAACTCAGGCCTTTACACTGAGCAATGTCCCAGCCTTTTTTTAACTTAAAGCAGAGTCTTTTTTTTTTTTGAGACAGAGTCTCGCTTTGTAGTTCAGGCTGGCCCTGAGCTCAGCCTCCAACTCACATCACAGCAGTCCTCCTGCCTCTGCCTCCCAAGTGCTAGGATTACAGGCGTGAGCCACCACGCCCAGCACTGTGGTATGTGGTACTGATTGCTGCTGGGTTTGAGTCTCCATGCCCAGTATTGTATGTGGTTACCTGGGATCGAACCCGGTTCCTTGCTGTAGGGGAAAAGGTAGCTGTTTACCAGTTATGCAGAACTCCTGAGTTTCCTTATCACCAGTTCACAGGATGTTCCCCAGACATCTTGCTAAGTTTTGAGTTACTGAACCTTGCAAACAGACGGGTAAACAAACACTGGGAGAGGAGTCAGGAAGAACTTCAAGGCCTGTCCCAGGAAATGCTCCAGCCCACCTCTTCTGTTTTTACCCCTATGTATTGCTACTTTGTATTTGCTCCCTAATAAAAGAGCTGTTGGAAGACAGCTCGGTGGTTCAGTCCTCTGAGGCTGTTCTCCCTGCTGGATCTCATCCCTGAGTGCCTCGTTTCCTTCTGCGACCCCGGACATACATCGGACTTACACCGACACCTTGCACTTGCAAGGCTAAATCCCCGGCCCAAAGCAGAGTGTTGCTAAGTCAACTAAGTTGCCCACGTTAGGCCTGAACTTGTGATTCTCCTGCGTCACCCTTCCAGTGTGCTGGGATTACAACCCTGTGCCACGAGTCCTCGCCTTTGGTGTTTTCAAAGAAAACTGGGATTCCCCTCTAAGCTCAGTTTTGAATCTTGCTTTTTTATTTCACACTGTAGCCTGGACAGTTTCCGTTGTCAAACATTCTTTAACAGATATGACTTCACCAACAGGACAGTCCCACAGGTATACAAAGGTGTGGCCTCATGGACTGAAATGATAGTCCACAATGTGCTATTTCAGTTGAATAGATATTTTCAGAGCTGTTTAGCTGCAGCCACAGCCCTGATGGCTACAGTAGGTGGAGAAAGGGACAGAGAGGCCAACCCTCTGCCTGGCAGGTGCTCACGCTGGGGAGTGCTGGCCTGGCAGGAAGCACACAGGCCTGGGGCTCACCTGAAAGTTGGTAGAGATGAAGCTGGAGAAGGGGAACAGGTCGATGTCCGGTGGGAGGGTCAGGCTGGGCCGGATGGGAACCTCAGGGGGTATAGTCTCGGTGATGGTTCCAGCCAGGGCATCCTGCTGGCCTGGGAAGGAGAGACCAGGTGTGATGCCTTCTGAAATGGTACCCACCCTGCTCTTTGTCGGCCACCAGCCCCCATCTGCAGGGAGCTGACAGGCGCTGCGGGGAGAGGCAGCCCGGCCACATGTGAGACTCACCAGCTGCCGTCCTCAGCATGGCTGCCAGCTCGGCCGGGATCTCCAAGCGCTCCAACTCCTGGTGCACAAGTTACCAGGATCTCAGAGAGGGACGTGCTGCCCTCCCTTGCTCCCTGGATGACATAAATATCCTCGCCAAAGACCAAGGACTCTGGTCCTGGGTACTTAAACCAGTGCCCCAAGAGCCCTCCTAAGAAAAGAGGGCACTGGAGAGCCACTGGCGCTCACCCTCTCTTAGGGGCGCGTGAAGGACAAGACCCATGGACCAGCCTCGGCTCCTGCCTTCCCCCATCTGTGCCGGGGTGGTGGTGGGGCTCACACCCCACCCAGAACCCCCTGCTACTTGAAGGCCACTTACCATGCTGGACGTGCTCCCTGAGGCCCCGGTGCTGTGCCAGCCACACCGATGCCCAGGCTGTCAGGAGATGAAAAAGGTCCCAATGCCCTCTGTCAGGACCCACTGCGAGCCTCCCAGCCACTCCCAGCTCCGCAGGTCGGCTGTCCCCTGGGAGGCCCTGACACCCTCAAAGGAAGAACAGACCCACAGGAGAGCTGCCCTGGGCACAGTCCACCCCTGGCTGCCCCAGCCTCCTGAGCTCTCCCTGGCCTCTGTGCTTTGGACGTCACTGCTCGTCTGCCAGGTACTGGGAAGAGGGCAGGAAGAAGGGAAGAAATGGTCTCAGGGGACAAAGTCCAGCCAGGGAGAGGCCCGGGGGGGAAGTGTGTGGATACTGACCTTTGAGCAGCTTTATGGCCCTCACGTTGGAGTCATTGGGCAAGAGGGGGAAGAACAGGGGCCCACGAGGGCTGGAGGGGGTGGGAGGAACCCCAGGGCAGAAGGGGGTGTCGGGAGGACAGAGGATGGCAGCAGTGGCCTCCAAGGGCCCCAGCCTGCCCTGGCCTGACCGAAGGAAAGGGAAGAGTTCAAGGAGCCATGGTGGTCTCTGAGCCTTGGGCCTTGGGAGGTTGAGCCACCAGGCTGGGTGTGTCAGGGCTCAGCTATTTGCCAAACAAGGCTGCCTGGTTTGCACCCTGAGCCTCTCTAGCCCAGCAGTCTCCCCAGCTCTGTCACCTTCAGCCTCCGCCGCCTCTGGAGCAGGGGCCGGGCCACCAGGAGTGCGGTGCTCAGCTGTGCCAGAGCTGCCCGTCGCCTGAGGTATCGCTTCCTGGAGGCCGTTGAGAGGACAAAGGAGTGAAAGCTCCAGACGACACCTGCAGCCTAGTTCCTGAGCCCTCTGTGCTAGGGCATTCTTGTAAAATTGACTCTAGCGGGTGAAGGCTCCGCATGCTCAATGGGAGCAACAGGAAAAGACCAGGCCGCCATGAAAGAGGAACAGGTAAATGGGGAGGCTGTTTAACCCAAGGGATTCAGACCCGATTGTTGGCCACACCACCTGGGCTCAAATCAGTCCCCTCCTAGGGGCCATGGCATTTGATAAATGATTTTACTTGTCTCTCTTCTATTGGAAAACCAGAATTTGCAAAATTAAGAAGTAACCTCATTTAAAATATAGTAAGAGCTCTTGGAGGAAGGTGTGTGTAAATAAAATAGCTTTGAAAGTTTCCCAGATTAGAAGAGCAGACTCCTCAGAGGAGGCCAGAGTAGGACGAACATTTAAAAACCAGGCAAGAGGTGTGGCTCAGTGGTACAGTACTGGCCTAACATTTATGAGGCCCTGGGAACCGTCCCCAGAACTGCACGTGCGTGTGTGCACGCGCACACACACACACACACACACACACCAATCCAAAAATAAGAAATATTTGCAATTATATATTTCATAGTGGCTTAATATCTAGAAAATATAAAGAGCTTTCGACAGGTCAGCAAGACAAAAAAAAAAGACAATTGAAAAAATAGGCAGAGGATGTGAAGAGACATTTCCTCAAAAAAGATATGCTAAAGGCTACGCACATAAAAATATGTCTGACATCTCTGGGCACTGTAGAAATTGCAAAGCAAAACCTTGAGATCCTTCTTCATACTCACAATGGTGCTGACAACTAAGAAGACAGAAGATAACAAGTTATCACAAGGACGCAGGGAAGCTGGGACCCTGATGGGTCCCCAGGAGGAGTCTAAAAGAAGTGGGAGACAGTCGGGGAATGTCTCAAAAAGCTCAGAGTAGAACAGATGACTTCAGACCCCAGAAATGTGAAAGCACAGACTAGAATAGATATATGTACACCCGTATCAATATAGCACCATTATTCATGAATGGTGGAAACAATTCAAATATCTGTCAAAAAACATATAAATAATGTATAGTCAACCCACGCAAGGGCATATTACTCAGGCATAAAAGAAAATGAAATCTTGATCTACGCTCTAACACAAATCAAGTTTGAAAACATTATGTTAAGCCAGGTATGGGGTGCACACCTGTGAGCCCAGCACTCCTGGAGGCTGAGGCAGGAGGATTACAAGTTTGAATATTCCTGGGCCAATTCAGCAACTTAACAAGACCCTGTCTCAAAATACAACTAAAAAAGGGCTGGGGTGTAATTTAGTGTAAAGACTCTGTATTTAATCCCAAGTACCACCAAATCAAACCAAAACAAGACAAAACAATTCTGCTAAATAAAATATGCCAGACATAAAAGGAAATGTTATGTAAGTCGGCTTCCATGAAATATCTAAAAAGGGCAAATTCATAGGCATAGAAAGTAGATGAAAATTGCCAGGGGCTGGGGGAGGACAGGGAGTTACTACTTAACCCTAGATTTCCTGTTTATGTGGTACAAAGTCCTGGATCCGGATAGTGGTGATGGTCGCCTTCTCCCCAGTAGCCCAGTGTTCACTTGATTCTCAGCCCTCAGGCCACTTTGGGAGCGATCCATGGCTGTGGGAATCAGACTCCTCCTCTAGCCCGGGATGTGCTATCTCTGCACCACCAGCATCTGCCAGAGTGGCAGCTGGCAGCAGCTGTGTGTGAGCAAAGACAGGCTGGGAAGGGGCAGCAGAAGCTAAGGCTGTGAACAGTTCATCAGGAAGGGCCACATTATAAGATTAAGAAGTCCAAATGGGGGCCGGGGATATAGCTCAGTGGTTCCGGCGCCTGTCTTGCAAGCACAAGGACCCAGGTTCGATCCCTGGTAACCACATAACAATACTGGGTGTGGAGATTCACCCCAGCGGCAACCACTACCACATACCAGTGCTGGGCATGGTGGCTCACGCCTGTAATCCCAGCACTCGGGAGGCAGAGGCAGGAGGATTGCTATGATGTGAGTTGGAGGCTGGGCTCAGGGCCAGCCTGAACCACAAAGCGAGACTCTGTCTCAAAAAACCTTAAAGAAAATAAAAAAGAAGTCCAAATGTCTGGACTGTCAAAGTCTGTCCTAAACCCAGGCTGGAGCGGTAGGCAGGACCTTACCTAATCCGATTCATTCTTTTAAACGATTGTTCTTTTCGTGTTTTTGTCTTTTGTTACTGTTTTTTTCTTTTTGACACAGGGTCTTGCTTTGTAGTTCAGGCTGGCTCTGCGCTCACTGTGTAGCCCAGGCAAGCCTCAAACTCCCAGCAATCCCCCTGCCTCTGCCTCTGGAGTGCTGGGATTATAGGCCACCATGTCTGTGTGGTACTGCCTGCTGGTGGGCGTGAGTCTCCATGCCCAACACTGTATGTAGTTACCGAGGGATCGAACCTGGGCCCGAGTGCTGGGATTACAGGCGTGAGCCACCACGCCTGGCACTGTGGTATGTGGTAGTGGTTGCTGCTGGGTGTGGGTCTCCACACCCAGTATTGTTATGTGGTTACCGGGGAATCGAACCCGGGTCCTTGTGCTTGCGAGACAGGCACCGGAACCACTGAGCTAACTCCCCAGCCCCTGTTGTTTTGTTTTTTGAGACAGGGTCTCACTTTGTATTTCCAGCTGGCCTTGAACTCGAAATGCTCCTCCTGCCTTGGCCTCTGAGTGCTGGGTTTATACATATGTGTCACCACACCCAGCTAAACGGTCATTCTTTCTTCAAGGTGAAGAAACATTAGAACAGAGAGTGGAGGAGCAAGAACTTCAGGTCCGGCAGACTCCTCAGGCAGTGAGCTTCTCACGCCCAAGGATGTTCAAGCCTCAGCCTGGGCAGGGAGGGGCTGTTGTGCTTTCAAGGGGAAGTCAGAGTTGATGAGCTGGCACTGGGCTGAGGATGCTTGAGAGTCAGTGTCTCCTGGACTCTGCCCACCACCTGGAGGAGGAGCAGGGCCTCATCTCACCCGCCTCAGCCCTCAGCCATGCCTGCCTGCCCACCTGGCCTGGAGCCCACGCACGCGAGCCTGTAGCCTGGGCAGGAGGCGGAGGCGCTGGCGTGAGATGCAGGCCCGGAGACCTCGATGTAGGGTGAGCAAGGCCTGGGAGTGCCGTTGGGCCTGGAGCCGCTCCAGCTGCCGCCAACCCTGCTCCTGCAGTAGGACCTGGGGGCAGAGGTGTGGCTACAGATGGGATGGGCATGGGGCTGGTTGAGGGGCCGGGTGCGCCTGCTCTTTCCTGGCCTTAGCCTCCTCCCTTCCAGTCAAACTACACCTTGCATTGTCCTGGACAGCCTGGTGCCCAACTCTGCTCCATGGTACCACCGCTTGCAAGACCACCCAGCCCGGGGTTTGTCTTTGTGCCAAAGGTCCCTCTCCCTGCGTGCTGACTGCCCTCACAGACAGTGCAACGCACCTGGGTGACTCCCAGATGACAGAGTGGAGACTCTGCCCCCAGCACACAGTTAAGGATGGCTCTGCACTTCTCCCGCTCAGAGGAGCTGTTTTGTCTCTCTGTCCCCAGGGACCGGAACCTGTCCCAAGGACACACGGTTGAAGTCAGGACAAGAGCCCCTTCATGCTTGACTGACACCCCAGGCCCCCCTCTGGTCATCCAGCTTTGTGGTCATTCCACAATTTGGAATGTACAGCCAGGAGAGACAGGTGGGGAGAGCCTGTGTGTGGAGGGGCTGTGAGGCTGGCTCTGGGTGGCAGGAGCAATGAGAGTGTGGTCTGTGTTAGAGGGACAATGTAGCCCAAGCTTCCCCCACCCAGCCTCGGGGCTCAGGGTTTCTGAGAGACAGCAACTGCTGCACTGGTGAGTGTCCAGAGGGCAGGAGTGGAACCTTCCCGGCCCGGCCTTCTTGGGGACAGGCTGGCTCAAGGACAGGGGACACACACCTGCTGCCTGGCTCTGGCTCAGCCCCATGTCCGGGCTGTCCCTACTACGAAGGTCATCCTGACAGAAGGACCACCAGAGCCTGCGGCGAGGCAGCCCTCCAGGGGCTTCTCTGAGGCCTCCAGCCAGTGGGAGGCCAAATAACAACAACACAATGAAGTCACCAGCTTTCCCAGGAGTCCCCAAAGTTCCCAAACAGAGCCCCTTGTCCACATGGTGTCCCCCACCCCCTGCTTGGTCACCGTCATGCCCTTGGGAGGCTCTGCTCCTGGCCCAGCATCCGCACCCCCCTAACTCACCCCTTCGCCACACAGGGAGCCCCCGGGGCAGGCACTGTTCCCCCTTTCTCTACATGGGCCTTAATAATGTGGAGTCTGGGTGGGTGGGTCAGGGGCTGGTGAAGATGGAAGGAGCTGGAAATAGTAAAATAAAGACCAGGAAAGAGGAAAGAGGAGGGAGGAGGAGGAAGCCAGGCCAGAGTCCTGCGGACATGGGTTGGGTTCCTCTCCACCAGGAAGAGCCCTCCTGGTCTGTCCTGCCTGGAGGTGCCGGGCCTTTGGCTGCCCCACCCCAGGGCCCTACCTGGCCAGGAAGGCCCGGAAGGGGACGCGCACAGGGAAGTGGGTCCTGCGGATGCCTATGGCTTCCAGGATGCCAGCCTGGTGCAGCTGCTCTGCCACATGCCCCACATCAAAGAGGCCTGGCATCTATGTCCAGAGAGAGGGTGGATTAGAGGAGCCGAGGCGAGGGGAGCAGGTGGGAAGGCCTGGCACCGGGGGTGCGGTGTGGTGCTCACCTTTCCGGGGTTGGGGTTGAGGCACTGGATAAAATAAATGTGGCTCCTGGAGAGTAAGAGGGTTCACTGGGCACAGACCAGCCTCCCCGTCCAGCTCCCTAGTGTCGCGACGCGGGGGTCGCTGTGCTCACCGGCCCAGCCGCTCTAGGAGGTCCCCCAGGGACTGCAGGAAGCGGGAGGTCCGCGTGGCTCTGCCTTTTGGGGGCTCTGCTTTCTGGAACAGGTTGGCCACCAGCTGTGGGCAAGATGGGGCTGAGCCGCTTCCCCGGGACCTGTCCTCCTGTCCCACACCCCAAGGAACCAGGACCCCCGAGTGCCCCTTGGGCAAGTCTGCGGGGAGAAGGCAGAGCGGCAGGCTGCTAGGGGCACCTGGAGCTGACTCTGGGCCAGCATCTCCACCACGGCGGCATCCAGGTGGTCTCGGTTTCTGGTTAAGAACTTGTGAACCTGTGAGAGACAGATGGACAGATGGACAGATGGACAGATGAACTGGAAACCAGAAGGTTGAGGTGGCTGACTGCTGCTTGGGAATCACAGCCTCTTCCCAAGACAGCCTTGTGAAGCCAGTACTCTTACACACCCGGCAGTGGCCGCTGGACTTTCAGAGAAAATTTCAATGTGTATGTGCGTGTTTCTCTCTTGCACACGTGCATGCAGTACTGGAGATGGAATCCCAGGCCTTTACACTAAGCTGTATCTCCAACTCCCTTTTCTTACTTTTTGAGACAAGGTCTAAATTGCTCAGGTTGAAGCTGGGTGTGGTGGTACCTGGTTGTAGTCCCAGCACTAGGAAGGCAGAGGGAGGAAGATCACAAGTTTGAAGCCACCTTGGGCTACATTATGAGTTCAAGCCTGACTTGAACTGCATGGGGAGATCCTGTCTCAAAATAAAAAAGCTCAGGCTGAGCTTGAACTTGTGATCGTCCTGCCTCAGCTTCCCAGAGTGCTTTTATTAGGTCTGTGTCACCATGCTTGGTTATGATCATTTTTATCATTTTTATTCCCTTCCTGTAAGACTTCCGCAAAGGCATTGCATTATTTTTCTAGGATAACTATTCAGGAACAGACCACTTTGTTTCCACTGAGGCATGTTTCTGTCCGTCCATCTGTCTGTCTGTCTCTGTATTAGTGCTAGGATGGAACCCATTGACCTATGACCCCAGCCTTAGTTTTCTTCATTCTAACTTATGTTTCTTCTTTGGGTAACTTCCAGGTGGCTTTTGTTTTTTCTCTTATGTGTGAGCAGAGCGTGCCATCTCCTCCATGTCACTCTCCCTGCCCCAGAACTCTCAGCACTGTCCCTCCTTGGGGTCCAGCCCTTTCCTTCAGTGGCTGTCCTCTTGGGTGACATGGAATTCAGAAGGGGGAAGGGAGGTCCCCTCTGTGAGCAACTGCCAGGCCTGCTGACATTTCTGCTCCCATTTTGCAGCTGAGGAAAGAGACCCACAAGGCAAACTAGACAGCTGGAGTTCTCAGACTAAGCCTTGTGCTCTGCTGTACATCTGGAGGGTCCCAAGGCTTCAACTCCCCCTGTAATGCTCACCCAGAGTCACTAAGTCACCATTGGGTGGGGCCTTGGTCTTGGTGGGGACACGAAGCCAAGCTGGGGGAAGGGGCTTCCCTTCAGCCTCTCTCTCACCTGCACCCACTCAGTTTGGGAGAAGACACCAAGGTCACTCTGCCTCACTGGTTCCCCTGGAGTCTGTCCCCGAGAAGGCCAGATACCTGGTAGGTGACAGGCCCAGCATAATGTCGCACAGTGAAGATGGGCAGGGGCAGCTGGGGCTTGGCATAGCTTGGGTGGTCGCCGTGGTGATAGTGACACTTTTGGAGGAAGGTGTGGTCCGTGGCCTGATAAGGGTGGGGTGAAGCAGGCCTGAGGCTTCGTTCGCACCATCCTGGACCCAGTGCAAGGCTTGGGCAGAGGCGGTGCAGCCTGGTCCCCAGCCTCTCTCTTAGGCGGGAAGCATCACTCGGTGCTGGAGTCCCCAGGAAAGATACATGCTCTTTCTCAGTGACTTTATGTTGAACAATCAAGTACTATCTGAGAAAGACATGGTGGCCTCAGACTCATGAATCACCTCAGTCAATTCTACATTTGGTGGCTGTGGAAGAAGCCCAAGTGAGCCATTTAAAGGAAATGGTGGTGGGTGCTTTAGGACAGGTGTCTCAGTCCCCTTCCTGGGGTGTGAGACTCTCACAATTCTCTTTTGTGGTGCTGGGCATGGAATCCAGTCTCACACACACTGAGCTAAATCCCTGGCCCATTTTTTACTTTTTATTTTGAGTTTTTACTTTTTTGGGGAGTCTTACTATGTCCCTCAATTTCCCAGCCTGGGCTTAAAGTTGTGATCTTCTTGCCTCAGCCTCCCAGATGCTGGAATAACAGGTATATAACACTGTACCTGATCTCTCTCTCTGAAACAGAATTTCATTATTTAGCCCAGAGTGGCCTCCAACTTGATTGAAATCCTCCTGCCTCAGCCTCTTCATACTGGGATGAGAAGCACTCGCCACCATTCCTGGGCCTTTATGATAATTAACATTTCTCTCCGGCTATACTTGGGCTTTGAGAAGAGAGACTGGGTCTATGATCAGTTTTTATTCTTGGCATGGTGCTGGGGACACAAATTTGTTCCCTTCTTCCTTCTTAGGGAGCTCTGGATGTGTACTGGGAGTAGAGCTGGAGCTCCAGCCGTCACAGAACTCGGTCCAGCATGGAGGAAAGAGTGAGTGAATAAACCTGCTCCACAGTCACTCTTGGATGTGAATGTGAAGCCGCAGGGGGAGGAGGCTAGCGCATAACGCAATGTGTAGGTGGAATTAGCAGAAGGAAGGCGAAAAGTATTTGGGGAATGGATGTGTGTAGGGCTGGAGGCCTGAGGGACACGCTGAGGAGCCGTGGGCGGGGATGCCACACAGCCCTGCTGACCCCAGGACATCCTGCTGGCTCAGGCCCCCACTTCTTATCCCTGACACTGGTGTCATCATCCTGCCCTCACCTGAGACAGCCACGTCTGGGCATCCAGGATTCTCAGGAGGCTGTGGGGCTGGTCCACCAGGAGGTCCAGGCAGGATTCCCAGGGGGGCTGAGGGATGGGCGCCCAGGGCAGCAGCTCCCGCCGACACTCCTCCTGGAATAGCCTGTGCCTGGACTTTTTTCTTTCCTACTGGCACTGGGGACTAAACTACGGAGCTCCACCTCCAACACTTTTCTATCTTTTTGTTTTGGGACAGGTTCTTGCTAAATCCCTAAGTTGCTCAAGACGAGCTTGAATTTGTGACCCTCCTATCTCAGCCTCCCCCAGAGTGCTGGGATTACAGCTGTGCACCACCATGCCTGGCTGCAGTCAGCTGTTTCCAGATCATGTTTAGGCCTGGAAGGTCAGAGCCTCCCCCAAGACAGGAGCTACTGCGTGGCTCTCTCTTCCATGGCCAGCTCCCTACCTCCTCCTGGGCCTGCACCTTCTGGCTGGAGAAGAGCCGCAGACGCTCGCTGGCGAGGTTGCTGCACAGCTGTTCCAGGCTGTTCACTCGCAACGCCTGGGGCAGTGGGCAATGAGGCAGGGATGGGGTTGGAGGGGCTGCCCCGTCCTTCTCTCCTGGGCTTAAGAAGGAGGGGTGCCCAAGGCTGATGCTGCAGCCCACAGGGTCAAGTACAAAGGTGCTGGCACCGAGCAAGGCCCCCTGCACGTCAGGCCTCCCTCTGGCTGCCCAGAGCCTGCTCCCCTGCTCCAGGACCGCTGTGAGCCTTTGAGGCTCTGGTCTCAGCCGCCCTGAGTCTGGCACGTGCCTCTGCTACTTAGCTGCGTGAACTCAGACAGGTTTGGGGGACTCTCACTCTTCCCTCCCCTTTGGTGGGTGGGTGAGGCTGTGGGTGGCCCAGCAGCAGGCCAAGCTGGTTGGAACTCTCCAGAGCAGATGTGGGGACAGGGCAGGGCAGAAAGGCTGACTTTGGAGCAGGCAGCTCTGACACTGTCCTGTTAGGATCCCGACCTTCGACCCAGGGCACTCGCTCGGGAGGACAGTGAGAGCCCCTGGTCATCTGCCAGTGTCCCCCACGTCCAGAGGCAGGGCCTGCTCTCTCACCTCCATCCTGGTGCCGCCCAGCCCTCAGATGACCGGATATTGTAGAAGGAGCCAGTGATGGGACATGGCTGGACAGGAAGGTGGCTCAGGAAGAGCTGGGCCCCCCAGAAATACAACACAATGAAGCGGGCTCCCCCAGCCCGGGCCTGCCCTGAGGGCTGACCTCAAAGCCATAGGCATCCAGGACAGTGATGGTGCCCTCGCTGCCTCCTTCCCTGGGGGGTGCCAGCCACTCATTGATCCTCTTGAAGAGCCAGTTGAAGAGCTGAGAGTACAGGGCCTTGGCCAGAGCGTCCCTGCAGGCATGGAGAGTCAGCCACACAGAGAGAGTCCCAGCCTGGCCACTCTCCCGTCCCCAGGGCCACCTGGCATCAGTGGCGCTTTCCACGGGCAGCGATCTCGAGGCCCGGCCGTAGGGTGTCTCCTGAGGGGCAGGGGAGGTGCCTGTCAGGCCCGTGTGGGTGTGCATCCATGCCACAGGTGGTAGAATCATCCCTCTGCTTCCCAAGACCCCTGGGCTCACCACGACCTTCCTGGTGACAGCCCCCTCCAGGTGCCCTGGTGGCACCTGCAGTAGCCGGGCTGCTGTGTGGATCTCGGCCCAGCTGGACACTGTGGCCACCTCCTGGGACTCCCGCTGGATGGAAGAAGGGACAGGAAAGGCCTGCTTGGGCAGTGGACGTATTCCCCAGGGCAGGGACAGGGAGCTGGCTGCCCTGTGACCCAAAGGGACAGCACTATGTCCCATCATGGGACACACGATTGAGGGCTTTGAGTGCACATCCTGACTTTCTCTCCTAGTGGCCAGGCAGGTTTGCAGGGTCTCTGTTCCTTCCTGAGCCCCTGCTGCCTTACTGCTAAAGGAGACACAGTCACTCGTGGGTCATGATGCTCTCACCAGAACTAACTTAGGAAACACATGTCAGCTGATGCTTCCAGTACTGAGCACAGAGGGGCAGCTCCGTTAATGCCAGGTGCTTGCCTTAGGGGCAGCTGAGCGGAAGAGGCCCTGGGAAGATGTAGAAGCACCAGGGCTACCTTCTCCTCTGCATGATGGGGTTTGTCTGCTTCCCGGGGTGGCCTAGTGCTTTGCAGTCTGCTGCACGCTAGGGCTTGGCAACACTGTCACTGCCCCGATTGGGCACACAACCATGGCTGAGCCTAACCCCATCCCCACTGGCTCATCCACAGGGGTGCCCACCTCTGAAGAAGAGAAGCAGATGTTTCCCAGGTGCAGGACAGTAGCCAGCAAGGCCCAGACCGTGGTCAACTCCTCAGGGCACAAGCCCAGCTCCTGCAGGGCTGTCACAAGCGCCAAGAAGTCCTGAGTGTCCTCCTTGCCCTGGAGTTTGCACGCCTGGCCCTGCAGGGAACAGTGGGGCAGAAGGGCAGGGCCTGACTCTGTCTGGCTCCTCTGAGGGCCTGTGGGTGGGAGCTCTTGTCTAGGAAGCCCCTCCCCACACACGAGGCCGTGCCCACCTGGTTGAGGTAGTGGTAGGTCTCTGGTCCCTGAAGTGACAGCTGCTCCCTGTCCTGGGGGCCGAGTCCTGCCAGCAGCTCATAGAACACATGGAAGCTCCGCTCAGCCTGGGCCTTGGGGAGCAGGACTGGGTTGAGGCAGGGCCTGTAGCTGGGACCCCCTTCTCTCTTATTTGGGAGCAGGGAGGTGGCCTCACCTGAAACACCACTCTGGAAGTCTCCAGCAGATAATGTGATACAGATGCTCCCATAACGACCCCGCTGTGGACACAGGATGTAGATTTGGGTGTCTCGGGCATGTACCACGGGAACTCTCACAGAATGGCCCACGAGGGCCTGGGGCCTGCGTCCGTGTCCAGCAGCCCTGGACTCCCGGGAGGGATAATGCCTCCCAGGTGCCACCATGTCCCCCGGGGCCCCATCACTCACTTTTGCAGAGAGAGACACAAGACATGGCCAAAACGGCTGGCATTGGCATTGAGGATGGTCTTGGCGTGGCCAAAGCTATTGAGTACGGGCAGCAGGTCCCTCAGCTGTGTGTGGGGAGAGTCATTTAGGTGTCTCAGGGATGACAATGGCACCCATCCCCTGCCAGCTGCCTGTGCTGCCCCAGGGAGTCAGTCCCCTCACAAGAGCCCCAGAGTTGGCCATGCCTGTGCCTAAAGCTACAGGAGAAGTTACCATGCTCCTGGCCTGAAGGAGAACGGTCCCTTTGGACCCTTGAGAAGAGCCCAGCTGGCCCCTAGGGGAAGACTCCATCCGAGCCTCACCTGGCACCCTTTCCCAGCTGTCTTCCCCTGTTCCAGGATACTTAGGAAGTACATTATCTTCTTGCTGGCTTCTGTTTTCCCTGAGCCACTGCGCCCCCTGCAGGAGGGGAGAGCTAAGGGCAGCTGAAGGCCACTGAGAAGGTCTCCAGGAAGTAGCCCTGATGGCCCCAGCCTGCCTGGGCACTGTGATGAGCCACCTGGAAGAGATATCTACCCCAGGGGACCACCCCAGGGATGTGGAAAGAGACGTGAGGCGTGGAGACCAAACAGAGATGCCACTCCAGAATGATACGTGAGAACTGTGCCACCACGGCCTTGGTAAGGCCCAGAGCCACCCCCACAGGGCCTGGCATGCAGGCCCTCAGTCTGCGGGCTCCGCCAAACAGGACGGCAGGACTCACCCCAGGAGGATGCAAGGGTCCTGTCCTGGGCCCCGAGACAGGCTGTGGGCAGCTGCCACAACGGCAAAGATATGTCTGGGGAAGGACAGATGGGTGTGTGGGGACAGTCCCGGTGGGGGCAGGATGGGCCCACAGGCTCCAGGACCCCAGTCACCGGATGTGGTGGGGTCCGGCCACCTGGGAGGTGAGCGCAGGACCAAAGAGGCAGAGTCACCTACGGGGCGGTGCTGGGGGCCTTCCCCGGGTGGTAGCTGGCCAAGACCTCAGGTGAGAAGAGAGGCAGGGGCTGGTAGGGGTTCAGGGCCAGCAGGAGGGGGCCCCCAAACGTCTAGGGGAGAAAACAGAAGCTTTGGTCGGAAGGCGGAGGGAGCAGGGGGAAGACGAACAGGGCAGCTCCGACGTCCAGGCCCAGCGCTGGTTCTGCTCCCCTGGCCTCCAGGCAGAGGTTGCCACATACAGCCCCGGCCGGAGAGGCCTGAGCCCAGGGGAGAGGGGATGGCGGCCCACCCTCCTTCACGGAGCCCCCATACGTAGATGCGGCCGAGGTGAAACCTCTTCTTGAGGCAGAACAGCACCGAGCTGTCACACACCAGCCTGCGGGGACAGGAGGGGATGGGTGAGCAGCGGGGGATGAAGAGGTCCTGGGCTGGCTCTGCCACTGGCTGCAGGGACTCTGGGCGAGTCATCCGCCACAGAACAGGGAGCGCGCACAACCCCGGGGCTCTGCAGGCAGGAGGATCACAAGTTGGCGCTGTGCCTGAGTAACTCAGTGACAGCAAGACCCCGCCTCAAAAAATAAAAAATAAAAAACGCTGTGAATGAAACTCAGAGCCCTGCTTTAGTCCCCGCCATCTCCGCATCCACATACACAGACTGGAAGAAATGTCCCTGAAGGGACACTTCATTTTTCAGAGATGGGGGACCTGCTTCCCGTACATCGTCCCCTCCAGGGGCCGACAGCACTCCTGAGGACACCGGCGGGTGCGTAGGACGTGAGGAGCGGCGCGCACTCACGGCAGCCGGGCCAGGTCCTCCGTGTCTTCCAGGCTGTCTGCGGGGCTCCTGTCCTCCGCGCCCGGGGATGGCGGTGCTTCCAGGCTGGGTCCAAGGCTGCGCTCCAGGTCCCTCTCCAGCGCCGCCTCGGCCTCATCGTCCGGCTCCCACTGCCCGCCGGGGGGCTCCCAGGAGCTCCTCTGGCGCCGCAGGCGGGTCTCCAAGGTAAGTCGGGGCAACAGTGCGACGGTGTCCGGCCCAGGGTCCTCGTAGGGCCCCGAACCTAGTGCCCAGTGCCCGGGGGGAGAGGCCTCCGAGGTCTCCGGCTCCGCTTCGCTGCTAGAGCCGTTCTCTAGTGGAGTTGCGTCGGGTGTGGTCGGGGAGACCACAGAGGCGCGGCAGGACCCTGCGATCCCTTCTCCACCCTCCTTGCGGCCCTCACTGTTCCCCGCAGCCCCTGCACGAGGCCACACGCGGCCCTCCGCGCTGGGGCCGTCCGTGGATGCTTCTCCTGAGCTCCTGCTGCTCGATGCCCTCCCTGACCTGTGGATCCTGGGGAACACGACAGCGAACTTGGGATCTGGAGGTGGGTCCTCCTGATCTGAGGGGTCTCCTGCGAGTGGGCAGCTCCGGGACTGCGGAGGGCCCACGCCGCAGCCAGAGGGAGCCCTGGACCGTCCCCCAAACCCGGCTAAGCCCGCCAGGCGCAGAGCTAGCCGGCGCCGAGCCCCGAAGGAACGGCCCCGCCCCTCGCCCGCCCTCCCAGAGCCCCGCCCTTCTCCCGCCCCCTCTCGGCCCCGCCCCTCGCGCTCCCTCCCCGGCCTCCTCCCCTTGCCCGAAAGCTGTCCAAGCCGCCGCTGCAGCCACCGCAGGAGGCCCAGGGCTCGCACCACTTGCTGGAGCCGGGCCTTGAGGCTCGCGCCGCTGGGACCCGCCGCCTGGGGAGAGTGTCCGGCCGGGGCCCTCGCGCGTACCTTGCGGAGCACCACGAGGGCGGCCAGCGGTGCCGCCTCCCCGGGCCCTGGGTCCCGCTGTCCTTCTCCCTCGCTGGCCGCCTCCTTCTGGCTCTCGTCAGCCGCGGCCCGCGCCTGTGCCGCCACCTCTCCAAATTGGTGGCCCTGCGCCGACCCGGAGTCCCGACGTCGCGGCGGACTCTCGGGGACGCGGGCGGCCGCGTGTCTCTCGCCTAACGCCGCCTCGCGGGTGCTGGGGACCCGGCTGGCAGCGGGCGCCCCCGAGTCCGAATCCTCGCTCGCCCCCTGCGCCACCGCCCGGTCCTCGGCGCCGCTGCGGCGCTCGCCGGGCTCCAGGGCCGGGTCGGGCCCGCTTGGCGTCCCTTCCGAGCCCGTGTCCGCCGGCTCCGACGCCTCGCGGGCCTCACTGTCCGGGCACGAGCTGCAGCCGTTCGCACCCGACGAGCCTCCGCCGCGGCCCCTCCGCCCCGGCGCCCTCCGCCCCTGTCCCCGGGGCCCCTTCCTCTTGCGGCGGCGGCGCGGGCCGGTCTCCCCGCGCCCTTCCTCCCGGGGGAGGCTCCGCCCCTCCGACTCCCCCTCGCCTTCTCCCGAGCGCGCCCCCCGGCTGTCCCCTGGCGCGCCGCCTTCCGAGGCCCCGGGGCCCCGGTGCCTCCTGCTGCCTCGCCTTTCCTGGGCCCGTGGGGGCGGCCCAGCTCCGGGCTTGCAGCCCCCGATATCCCCGGCGATGGGCGTCCTGCGGCCACCGGAGGTCCCCTTGTCGCCGTCGGCGCCGGGCTCCAAGGCCGGTGTCGCCTGGCGGGCTTTGCGCGTGCCGGACCTGCGGTCCCTGGACTCGGGCTCCTGCTCCGCTGAGCTCGGCCTCCCGCCTCGCGCCCGGGGCGGGGGCGCTTTACCTTTGTTCCGGCCCATGACTGACCCTGAGGACGCGGCCCCTGGCACCCCAGGCCTTTTCCTGTCTGGGGACTCTGACAGCCCTCGGCTCGGGCTGCGCACCTCTCGGCTTGGCTCTGGCGACGACAGGGCTCAACTGACGCCGCCGCCAGGCTCCCCCTTAGGCGAGGTCATCAATAATGCAGGAAGCTGCGGGTCCTGACCCCCTTGGCCAACAATAGGGCCAAGGCGACCGGGAAAGAAGAGACGGGACGCGGCAGCTGCGGACAGAGGCCGTAGACAGGGCAACCATTGCCTGACGGACGAACCCGTGCCCTGCCTGCCCTCCCCCACGGGTGAGGGTGGGGCTAGTGGGTCTGTGTGGGGCACCGCTTCCGCCCGCCCGGGGCGCTCTAGGTTTTGTTGACTTCTTCGTTCCTATTGTGAAATGTCATTTACCTGAAGTACACGCAGCATGGAGGTACATCTTGAGTTGGTGTCAAACAGATACTTTTGTACCCATTTATAGTCATGGAATATAAAGAAACCTTATATATCCCTGTATTTAAGATATTAAAATGTGCTTACATATCATGTTTTTGGTGCTGAGCCTGGAGCTGAAGGCCTAGAAGGGGCCAGGGAAGCGTCTACCACAGAGTGATACCTCTCTGCTTGTTTCTGAGCTGTTACTAGTCACACAGTTCAGACCCACCAGATGAGATCCCATTCCTGAGCCTGAGCTCTTCACTTTCCTTCTGGTCCTTACCCGTTTCTCTAGTTCCTTCCAGAGCTCTCCATCCAGAGAAAAGTGAGTCTTACACATCTTTTCCTTGAGCCCAAGTGGAAGCTCACCCAGCTCATGGGACTTCAGTGCCTTCTTGGCTGAA
>PVIR01033351.1:0-17973 GCA_004026965.1 Petromus typicus | reverse complement strand
ACTCCCAAATTCATTTTTACAAGAATCCACTACCCTTAATTCCAAAAGCAGAGAAAGATCCAACCAAAAAAGAGAATTACAGGCCAATTTCCCTAATGAACATTGATGTAAAAATCTTCAATAAGATACTGGCAAATAGAATACAGCAAGTCATCAAGAGGATCATATACCCTGACAAAGCTGGATTTATCCCAGGGATACAAGGATAGTTCAACATACGTAAATCAACAAATGCAACGCACTACATTAACAGACTCAAGGACAGAAACCATATGGTCATCTCAATAGATGCGGAAAAAGCATTTGACAATATCAAACACCCATTTATGACCAAAATCCTGCAGAAAATTGGAGTAGATGGTCTGTGTCTCAATTAATAAGTTATTTATGAGAAACCAACAGTCAGCATCACCCTAAATGGTCAGAAACTGAAACTTTTCCCACTAAGATCAGGTACAAGACAAGGATGTCCACTTTCACCCCTCCTGTTCAATATCGTGCTGGAAAAATTAGCCACAGCTATTAGGCAAGACAAAGAAATAAAAGGAATAAAAATAGAAAATGAAAAAGTCAAACTGTCATTATTTGCTGATGACATGATACTCTATCTAGAGGATCCTAAAAACTCAAACAAGAGACTGCTAGACCTAATTGCCAAATTTAGTAGTGTAGCTGGGTACAAAGTCAATGCTCAAAAATCAATAGCCTTTATAGACACAAACAACATATTCACTGAGCAAGAAATCGGGGAATAAATCTCCTTCACAGTAGCATCCAAAAAAACCGAAATATCTAGGAATTAATCTAACAAAGGAGGTGAAAGACCTCTACTCTGAAAATTACAGCACTCTGAAAAAGGAGATAGAAGAAAATACCAGAAAATGGGAAGGCATCCCTTATTCTTGGGTTGAAAGAATCAGTATCGTCAAAATGTCTATACTCCGACAACTATTATACAGATTCAACGCAATCCCAGTTGAACTCCCAATGGCATTTTTCAAAGATCTAGAGAAAATAATTCAGAAATTCATCTGGAATCACAAAAGACCTAGAATAGCAAAAGGAATTCTAAGAAATAAGTCATGTTGGGGGTTATTATGATCCCCAACTTGAAACTGTACTACAAAGCCACTGTGATAAAAACTGCATGGTAATGGGAAAGCAACAGACCCAAGAACCAATAGAATAGATTAGAAGATCCAGAAACAACTCCAAACACACTAAGCTATGTCATTTTTGACAAAGGAGCCAAATACCTTCAGTGGAGGAAGGATAGCCTCTTTAACAAATGGTGCTGGAAAAACTGGACTTCAACCTTCCAAAGACTAAAGCTAGACCTAGCTCTTTCACCGTGTACTAAAATAAAATCAAAGTGAATTAGGGACCTAAATATTAAAACAGACACACTAAACCTGCTACAAAACAGGTTAGGTAAAACTCTTGAAGACATTGGTTTAGGGAAAGATTTCATGAACAAATCCTCCATAACATAAGAACTGGTAGAAGAAATTGATAAATGGGATCTCATCCTATTGAGAGATTTCTGCACAGCAAAAGAAACTATCAGCAATGTGAAAAGTCAACCAACAATATGGGAAAGAATCTTTACCAGCCATTTCTCAGAAAAAAGTTTACTATCTAGAATATATAAAGGGCTTTAAAAAATCAATCTACCCAAATTTAAATACCCTATTCAAATATGGGAATCTGAAATGAACAGACACTTTTCAGAGGAAGAAATAAAAGCAGCTAAGCAGCATATGAAGAAATGTTCAATATCACTAATCATTTGAGAGATGCAAATGAAAGAAACGTTAAGATTTCATCTCACTCCACAAAGAGTGGCTGCTATCTCAGAATTAGCCAGCAACAAATATTGGGGAGGGTGTGGAGAAGAAGTAACCCTTCTCCACTAGACTGTATAGTCGTACAACTCCTATGGAGATCAGTTTGGGGATTCCTCATAAAACTACAATTAGAAGTGTGATTTGACCCAGCCATCGCTCTGCTAGGTATGTACACAAAGGTTGAAAAGTTTCATATCACAGTGACATATGTGCACCCATGTTAATAGCAGCTCAGTTTGTGATTGTTAAATCTTGGAAACAATCCAAATGTCCATCACGTGGTTCTTTTACAGAATGGAGTATTACTCTGCCATAAAAATGATGTTTGAATCATTTATACTTAAATGGATGTACCTTGAGGACATCCTCATAAGTCAAATAAATAGGTCACAGATGTGTAAATATATCTTTTCTCTGGTATGAGAAAATAATGATGTATATGAGTTCTAGAATGTATGTTATGTATTATGAAATAGAAAATACTCAAAGGAAAATGGGGTGCAGTGGGAAAAATAATGTGATTATAACAAAAAAGAAAGAAAACATGCGTCCCTGGGATGAATCCAACTTGGTCAGAGTGTATGATCTTCTTGATAACTGTCTGTATTCTGTTTGCTAGTATTTTATTGATTTTTGCATCAATGTTCATTAGGGAGATTGGCCTTAATTTTATTTCCTTAATTTCACTGCCTATTTTTGGGTTATTTGAGTATATATATATATATATATTCTTGTATATATATATTCTTATATATATATATGGGTTACTTGAGTATATATATATATATATATATATATATATATATATATATATTTGGTCAGTTTTGATAACATATATATCCAGGAATCTGTGCAATTTCTCTGAATTTCCTAATTTACTGGAGTACAGGTTTTAAAAATAATTATTAATGATCTTAACTTTGGTGATATTTATTGTGATTTTGCATTTCTCATTTTTAATTTCATTGATATAGGCTTTTTTTTCTCTTGCTGAGATTGGTTAAGGATTTGTCTTTTGTTTCTTATTTTGGAGAAATAGCTCTTTTACCCTTTGATTCTTTAATTTTTATTTTCAGTTTTAATACTTTTTGATCTTTATAATTTTCTTTGTTATATTAGCTTTGACTGTGTTCTTGTTTTTAGGCCTTAATTTTTATTTTCAATTTTAATATTTCTTAATCTTCATAATTTTCTTTGTTATATTAACTTTGAATGTGTTCTTATTTTTTAAGCCCTTGATGTACATCATTAGGTTATTTTAGAAGGCTAACTGTTTTTCTGATGTGGGTATTTATTAACAGATAGAAATTTCTTCTTGTAGGACAGCATTCATTGTGTTTTATAGGTTCTTATATATTGCACTGACATTTTCTTTTGATTTTCTGTCAATCACTCTCTTTATTTCTTTTGTGACCCAGTGATCAACAAATATGCACTGCTTAATTTCCATATATTTGGATAATTTTTGTGATTTTTTTGTGCCATTAATTTCTGGCTTCATTACATTACAATATGATCACATGCACAAGATAGCTTCAACTCTTTTGTGTTAAGTTAAGATGGCTTATGGGCTAGTACATCATCTATTTTAGAGAAAGTACCATGTTCTGCTACAAAGAATATAATTTCTGTTGCTGTTGGGTTGAACACTTTCCAATGATTAAGTCCATTTGTCAAAATATTATGTTTGACTCTGACTTTTATGTTGCTTTTTTATCTAGTTGATATAACTGTGATGGGAGCTATTGAGCTCTTTCACAATTGTGTTGATGTTTTATTATTTATATCCACTTAGTATTGTTTGTTTTATGCAATTAGGTGTGCCAGTTTTGGTGCATATATTTGGAACTGTAACTTTTTCTGTCTGAATTATTCCCTTAACAAATATATAGTGACTTTCTTTGCCCTTTTTTGGCCAGTTTATCTTGAAGTCCACTTTGAAACTAACAGATATTCTTGCATTTTTTCAGGCTCTCTTAACTATTAAAATTGACTAGTGTAATTCTGTCATTATACGTTTTGGCACTATTAACTTTATTTTATCTTTCTATAATATTCTTGAGAAGTTTTTGAAAAACTGTTTGGTGGTCATTAATTTAAGTTAGTATCACAAGAAAACATATTTCCATCACATTTAAAGATAGTTTCTGCAGGATACAACAGTCTGAGTTGGAAATTGTTTCCTTTAATACATTGAGAGTTTGTAAATCAAATATATTTTTCAACTGGCTTTTGTGTTCTGTTCATAAAAGCCTCTCCCTCCTGCCCCCCCCCCTTTTTTTAAGGTTTTTTGAGACAGGGTCTCGCTTTGTGGTTCAGGCTGGCCCTGAGCTCAGCTTCAAACTCACATCACAGCAACCCTCCTGCCTCTGCCTCCCAAGTGCTGGGATGACAGGCATGAGCCACCATGCCCAGCACTGTGGTATGTGGTACTGATTGCTGCTGGGTATGAGTCTCCATGCCCGTCATTGTATGTGGTTACTGGGGATCAAACTCGGGTCCTTGCACTTGCAAAATAGGTGCCAGAACCACTGAGCTATATCCCTGGCCCCCTCCTGCCCTTTTAATGGCTCCCTCAAAATCCTATGGAATGGGCCTTGCTGATGATGAATCTCTGTTCCCTCAAGTAAATTCTTCAATATTTTAGTGTGACAAAGTTCACCTTTATGAAAATTAATTTTATTCATCTAAATTAAAATTAATTTTATTTAGATGTAAATACTGATAACATTGATCATAAGAAATTGGTAACTGTACATCATATATCTTTTTTAATTAATTGATTTCATTGGTGCATTTTATATATACATCATGATCATAATTGAATTTGTACCAGCATATGATACAACTTCTTATTTTTTCCTATCCCCCTGCCCACTCTACAACCCCTCCATATACATAAGCTTTATTTCCTTTTTTAAACATCATATTTTTTCTTCCATTACTTACCCCAACCCCCTTTGCCCTTTGAATATTTCCTATTTCACAATATCTATCATACACTTTAGAACTCATTTACATCTTCAGCTTCTCATACCAGAGAAGAGATACAGTATTTACAAATCTGTGATTTATTTCACTTATGAGTATGTCCTTAAGGTACGTCCACTTGAGTATAAATGACTCAAACTTACTCTTTATGTCAGAGTAATACTCCATTTTATTATAAAAAATTTTTCTGTTTATCCAGTCTCCAGTTGATGGGCATTTTGATTGTTTCCAAGATTTAGTTATCACAAACTGAGCTACTATAAAAGTCAGTGTACATAGGTTGCTGTGATCCGAATCTTTTAATTCTTTTGTATATATACCATAGCAAAGTAAAATGGGACCTGTAATCCTAGTTTTTTGAGAAATCTCCATACTGATCTCCACAGTGGTTGTGTTTCATGCAATTCTTTAAGGTATTCTATTGGCATTTTCATTAAGATTGTATTAAGTTGTGTAATAATTTTTAGAGTACAGCCATTTTCACTATATTGATTCTACCTACCCAAGAATAAGAGGTATCTTGTTCAGATATCTCTTCAGTTTTCTTTTTCAGAATATAATAGTTTCAATGTAACAGTGTTTTACTCCTTAAATTAGATTGATTCCTAACCACGTCATTATTTTGGATGCTATAGTGAAAGTCATAGTTTGTCTAATTTCTCATTTAGTTCAATATTTGTGTACAAGAAGGGTATCAATTTTTGGGTGTTAACTTTGTAACTAGCTGTGTGACTGAATTTAGTTGTTAAATCTAGAAGTCCTTTGGTGAATATTTTGGAGTCTTCTATGTGGAGTATCATGCTATTTGCAAATAATGATAGTCTAATATTTTTCTTTCCTATCTTTATTCATTTTAATTCTCTCTCTTGTCTAATTGCCCTGGCTAAAGTTCCTACAACTCTAATAAATAATAATGGTGACAATGGGCATCCTTGTCTTGTTCCTGATTTTATAGTAAACTTTTCAGTTTTTTACCATTAGGTATTTGTCATAGATGGCTTTTATTATGTTGAGATAAAAACATTCTATTTCAATTTTCTGTAGGTTTTTTTTTTTTTACATAAGTGAGTGTTGAATTTTTTCAAACCCTTTTTTTGCATTTATTGAGATGATTGTGCGATGTCTGTCCTTGGCTCTCTTAAAATGGTGTATTACATTTATTGATTTGCATATGTTAAACTATCTTTGCATTTCTGGGAAGAATCCTATATTTTCATGTTTATAATTTCCCTGAAGATTAGCTACATTCTGTTTGCTAGTATCTTACTAAGGATTTTTGCATCTATCAGCATTAGAGACATTGGCCTGTAATTCTCTTTTTTTTGGTTAGATCTTTCTCTGGTTTTAGTAGCAGGGTAATGTTTGCTTCCAGGAATGACACCGGGAGAACTGCTTCCATTTGTTTGAAAACTATTGGCATTAGATCTTCTCTAAATTTCTTGTAGAATTCAGCAGTGGATTTGTAGGGACATTTCATTTTCTTTTGATAGTTATTCAAATGTACGTTCAATTTCACTGACTGACATTAGGTTATCTAGAAATTTTATATTTTCTTGATTGAGTTTTAGTAATTCTTATGTATCTAGGTATCTGCCCATTACGTCCATGTTTTCTATCATTTTAGAACACAAGTTCACAAAGTGAGTGTTGATGATTTAGATTTCTTTAAGATATGTTGTGATTTTCATTCTTAATTGCATGGATTTGAATCTTTCCTTTTTTGATAAGGCTGTGTTAAGAGTTTGTCAGTTTTATTTAATCTTTCAAAGAATCAACCCTTTAATTAATTGATACTTTGTATTGTTTTCTTAGTCTTGATTGCAATAATTTATGTTCTGATGCTTATATTTACACCTCCCTCACAAGATCTTTGGGCTTGACTTACTCTTCTTTTTCTAAAAGCTTGAAGTTCAACATTCAGTCATTTATTTAAACTTGGTAGGTTTTTCTGATATGGAAATTCATAGTTATAAATTTCCCTCATAAGACTACTTTCATTGCATCCTATAAGTTCCAGTATGTTGTATTGGCATAACTGTTCAATTGCAAAAACTGTCTAATTATTAATTTATCTACAATACATTTGTTGTTGAGGATGTTATTTAATTTCTGTGTGATTATGTAGATTTTTTAGTTTGTTTTGACATTGATTTCCAACTTGAATACTATGCTATGATATATGCATGGGATAATTTTAATTGATTTGCATTTACTTACTCATGTTCTATGAGGTACTATGTGGTCTGTTTTGGAGAACATCCTAGGTACAACTGAGGGAAATGTGTATTCTGATGTAGGATGGAGTGCTGTGTAGACAACTACTAAGTCCATTCGTTCAAAAGTTTGCTTCTGATCGATATTTCTTTGCTAATTTTTTATCTAGTTGATTTTCTATATGTGATATAGAAAATGAGATATCGAGGTCCATCATTATAACTGTGTTAATGATCATTTGATTTTTTATTTGTGTTAGTATTTGTTTTACATGGTTGAGTGTACTGGTTATATATATATATTTAAATATATATTTGTTACTTCTTCCTCTCAGATAATTCTCTTAAGTATGTAGTGACCTTTGTCTTTTATGATAGTCAGGAGTTTGCAACCCACACTTTATGCAAATAGAAATTCTATCCCTTCTTTTTCTTGTCACATGAAACACATATCCTTTTCTTGACACACATATCCTGTCACATGAAATATTCTTTTTCATTCTTTCACTTTCAGTTTAAACTTCTTTCACATTATATATGCTCTTTACATGCAACATATTATTGGATCTTGCTTGCTGTTTCATTCTGATAGTTTGACCCTTAGGCAGTTTCAGTCTTGGAATACAAGAAACAGCAGCTGCTTAGAACAATTGTGTCCCTTGAATAAAGTACAGAGGCAGAGGCAGGAGGACTGCTGTAATGTGAGTTGGAGGCTGAGCTCAGGGCCAGTCTGAACTACAAAGTAAGACCCTGTCTCAAAAAAAAAAAAAAGTCTTCAAAGTCAAAGTCATGTGATATGAGTTTGAGGCTGAGCTCAGGGCCAGCCTGAACTACAAAGCAAGACCCTGTGTCAAAAAAAAAAAAAAAATTAAATGCTATTAAAGAAAAGAATCCAGCAATATAAAAGCTATATGAACAACAAAGGAACAATCCGTCAATGCCAGGAGAGCTCACAGTACAGGTTTTCAAGCTATAAAATAAAATAGCTTTTAATCCAAAATCATATATCCTTAAAAACTGTCTTTCATGATTTATGCAAAAACAAGAATGTGCCATGATGAAGAACACTTAAAAATATTCAGAACTGCAGAATGTACTCAAAGAACTCCTAGATGGAGAGATGAGGCCACCAACTCCAAATGGTCCCAAACACTGTATACATCAAGCAGAATCAGCAAATCAGCAAGAGTGAACAGCTAATGAATCAGGGACAAAAATAAAACAATGTTGGAATTGTTCAATATTTTTCAGGAATTGCCTTTAATGTGCATGGTCTACCTCCCTCGAAGGACACAGACTGACAGATGGGATCCAACTATAAACCCCAACTGTTGTGCCTTTTATGTATATGTTCTCCCCAAACCCCAAGGAGGTAACTGTATCATGAGTGTGACCCTGGATTAGTCCACTGGTGGGTTTAAAGTGGGTGTGATACTAGAAGGTAAATCATGGTAAGAAGATATGGACAGAAGATGTGGCCTGGATCCATGTATCTCTCCTCCTGCCTTAATCTTGCTGTTCTTTCTACCTGCCATGCCATGAGCAAGATTTTTCCAGCATGCTGCCCTGCATGAGACCAAGCCTTCTGTGAACTAGAACTTCTGAAGACTGTGCCGACATAAACTTCTCTTCCTTTATATTGTGGGAATTTTGCCCCAGTAATACATAAGTAACTAAAATGTGAACTATATGTACATATGGTTTACACCCAGATGGCATGTCAAGAGGCATATCACATACCTAACCGGGCGGTGGGGGGGGGGGGCACACAAATAAACTGAAAGTCAAAAAATGGAAAATGCAACCGAGCCTGGAAGCAAGTAAGAATAGCTATCCAACTTTCAGACAAAGTGAAACTACATTTGAAAATGACCTCAAGAGACTAGAAAGATCAATACATATTGCTAAAGGAAACAACTCAGCAGAAAAAGAAACAATTCTTTATGTATGCACCAAATGCTGGCACACTCATTTTCACGAAACAAATACTACTAGAAATAAAAGATTATATAAATATCAACAAAATCATAGTAAAGGAATTCAATTCTGCTTTGGGATAAGCAGACAAGCCAAAAAAATCACAAAGAAATATTAAGTTGAATTACACTTTTGAACACATGGATTTAACCCATCAACAATAGAATACAAAATTTTCCCAGTAACATAGAGTTTTCTCCAAAACAGATCACATTAGGCTGCAAAGCATGCTTATGCCATTGCAAAAGTGGTAAAATAATCTCAAATCTTTGCACAATGATATGAATCAATAATAAACTAAGTCACAAGAAGCACAAACACACGGTTCAGTGTTAACATCTGATTCAGTTCACCAGTGGTTAGGTCAAGGATTTAGCTCAGTGGTCCTGGAGCCTGCCTTGCAAGCTCAAGGGCCTGTTCCTGGAGGGAACAGATGGGATCCTGACAGATGGGATCCTGACAGTGGATCCCATCCACTCATGGGTAAGCACATACACTAATACTGGGCATGGTGACTTATGCCAACCAACAATAAGTATCACATACCACAGCGCCAGGCATGGTGGCTCATGCCTGTAAGCCTGGCACTTGGGAGGCAGAAGCAGAAGGATTGCTGAATTTGAGGCTGAGTTCAGGATCAGCCTGAATTACAAAGTGAGTCCCTGTCTCAAAAAAAAAAAAAAATCATCAGTGGGCACCAGGTGAAATCAAAGAAGAATTCAAAAAGTCCTGAGAATCAGTAATAATGCAAATTCAACATACTGAAACTGATGAGATGGAATGAAAGCAATTTGAAGACAGAAGTTTATAGCTGTGAACATCCACTTGAAAAAGTAAAATAAAATAATCCATAATAAAAGAATAATGTAGCTCAAGGTCCCAAAACAAAAGCAATCAAAATCTCAAACTTGCACATGGAAGGAAATAATAAAGAACAGAGCAGAATTAATGAGATGAAGACTAAAATAACAAAAAAAATAAATCAGTGAATCAGAATTCATTCTTTTAAAGGATAAATACAAGAAATGAATGTTAATCAAATTTACTAAAAGAAATACATACTACTGGAACTAAAAAAGAAACTAGATCACTGTGGCACCCCTAAAATTCAGGGGATTATATAAAAGAAACTACTTTGAAAGCTTAAATTTCAATAAATTAGAAAGTTCAGAAGAAATGAATAAATTTCATATGAATTACCAAAATAGAACAAGATGATTAAAAATCCTCAACAATTTCATAACAGACAATGAAATTGGGGAAGTAATAAAAGTCTTACTAGGAATATTCCAGGAGTCAAAGAATTTACCAATAAATTTTATCAGGGAAGAATTAATACCAATTCTCCTCAAACTTTTAAATAAAGTGGAAAAGGAAAGAACATAATTTAATACATTGCTTTAAACTAGCCTTGCTCTAATGCAAAACCTAGGAAAAAACCTCAACAAAAAAGAAAGCTGCATGCCAATTTCCTTAATGAACATAGATTAAAAAGTCCTCTACAAGGTACTTCTCAATAGAATACAAGAAGTCATTAAAAAGATCACATATTATGATTAAGCTGGCTTCATCCCAGTGATACAAGAATGATTTGGCACATAAATCAATAAATGCAATACACTACATAAGCAGGAGTAAGAAAAAAACCCAAATGATCTTCTAAACAGATATAGAAACACATCTTTGACAAAATCCAATATCCACTCATGATATTAAAAAAACAGAAGAATCTTACTTTAAACTGCTAAAGGCCATTCAGGAGAAACTCACTGTCTACTTCACAGTAAATGGAGGAAACCTTTTCCTTTCTAACTTTGGGTGTCAGTTATTTGGGTGTCTTGGAAACAAAAGAAAAATAACTAACACAAATAGACAGAACTAATATTGTAAAAATGGCTTTATTAAAATGACCTATAACCTTAATTACATTTCCATCAAAATATCATCAGATATTTTTGAAGAGCTAGAAAAAAATTACTCTAAAATGTACATATACCCAGAAGAGATTAAGAATAGACAAAACAGGCTGGGGATTTAGCGCAGTGGTTTTGGTGCCTGTCTTGCAAGGGCAAGGACCTGGGTTTGATCCCCTGGTAATCACATAACAATACTGGGCGTGGACAGTATTATATACCACAATGCCGGGTATGGTGGCTCATGCCTGTAATCCCAGCACTCGGGAGGCAGAGGCAGGAGGATTGCTGTGATGTGAGTTTGAGGCTGAGCTCAGGGTCAGCCTGAACTACAAAAAAGTGAGATCCTGTCTAAAAAAAAAAAAGAAAAGAAAAGAAAAGAAAAAGATTGTAGAACTTAGCGCTATGGGAAAAAATGAGAATTAAGTTGTGTCTTGTACTGGTACAAATCCCCATTATGGAGTGTAATCATGATGCGTATATGTAATGTACCAATAAAGATTTCAATAAAAAAATATTGTAGAACTTTGGAAGACATACTCATAGGCAAAGACTTCTTTTTTTTAAAAAAAAATTGATTTTATTGGTACATTTTATATATACATTATGATCACATTAAACATTGAGAATTTGCTGTACATGACACATCTTGATTCTCATTTTTTCCCATTCCTTTGCCCTCCTTATAACCTCCTGCATCCTTTTATATATGCTTTATTTTCTTTTTTATCATCACAGTTTTTCTTTTGCTTTTTTACTTTCCCCCACCCTCTCCCTTCCGTCTTCCTTTTGAACATTTTCTTCCTACTTCACAATACTTATCATACATTCTGGAACTCATTTATACCTTCACTTTCTCATACTAGAGAAACAATATGGTATTTACACATCTGTGTCTTATTTATTTCGCTTATTAGTATGTAATCAAGGTCACCTATTTAGTACAAATGACTAAAATTTATCATTCACAATGGCTGAGTAATATTCCATTATATTAAACACACACACACAACACACACACACACACACACACACACACACACACACACACACACATCTCCTATTCAGTCTCCTCTTGATAGGTGTTTGGGCTGTTTCCAAGATTTAGCTATTACAAACTGAGCTGCTATAAACATGGCTACAAATATGTCACTGTGATATGAATCTTTTAATTCTTTTGTGTTTATACCTAGCAGGGGAATAGCAGGGTCAAATGAGACTTCCAGTCCTAGTTTTTTGAGGAATTTCCACACTGATCTTCACAGTGGTTATACCAGTCTGCACTCATACCAACAGTAAAGGGTTCCTTTTTCTTCCACAGCCCCACCAACACTTGTTATTGGTTGATTTCATGATAAAAGCCAGTCTTTGTGGAATACTGTTTTCATCTATATCTCTAGAACGACCAGCAATGTTGAACATTTGTGAACAAAGCCACAAATACATAAGAAATAGTATCAAGATATACCTAATGGTATTTTATCAAAGTAAAAATCTCTGCATGGCAAATTAAATACCCATTAGAATAAGGAGACAACCTGCAGAGTAGGAAAAGTTTTTGCCAGCTAATGCTCAGACTTAGGACTACTATTTAGACTCTATAAAGAACTGAAATAATTAAACCTTCTGCCTTAGTTGCTTTCTTTTTGCTGAGTCACAATGCTTGACACTCACAAATTACAGAAAGAATGGTTTATTTAGATCACAGTTTGTAGAGGTTTCAGTCCATAGCTGCCTGGTTCCAATGCAGGGAGACCTTGCAGAGGGGCAGCAAAGAAGAGAAACATCACGGGGAAGGGCAATTAGAAAACCAAGATGCTTTCTTTACTTTATTTCATCCATGCCTCAAGCCTATTGGTTGGTGCCACCCATAGCCAGGGTGTCTTTCCTCTTCTGTAAATCCATCATTCACACACAGAACGAATTATGTTAACTCAATCAGCAGACCCAGCCAGTATCACATACCCATGATCCAGTCACTCTGAAAAGCCCCACTTGTAAGGACACGAGGCTTTGTGAGGAATAACTGGAAATAAACTGTAATATCATCCCAAATAAAAGATCCAATCAAAAATACTGACAACCAAAAGGAATAGATACTTCTCAGATGAAGTACAAATGCCAAATAAATACATGTTAAAAAAATTCAGTATTTTCAGCCATTAGTGAAATGCAAATTAAATCAACCCTGAGACTTCATCTTACTACAGTATGCTTCGTAGAAACAACAAATGTTGATGAGGATTTATTTTCCTAAGAGTTAAAATCATTGCATTATGGTAGTACATGCATGGCCATGTTCATAGCCAAAGCCAGTTCATTATAGCTACACCATAGAAGTGGTCTATGTGCCCATCAAAAATGAGCAGACAAAGAAAATGTGATATATATATAATAAGAATTAATTGGAGTTATATATGGGAAAATGGATGAATCTGGAGACTAAAATACTAAGTAAATTAAACCAGTCATACATGGTTAAATGTCATGTGACTTCTCTGAGAGACATTAGAAATGAATTAAGGACAAAACAAAAGAATGACCTTAAAAATAGGGAAGGAGACTCTGGAAGATGGGAAAAGATCTGGGGAGTGGAGGGATAAGGGAAGATGGGGACAGAGAATAAAAGACGTGTGTAAGTATGAGTCCTCTGGCTGAATATAATCACTGTCTTACAGACATATACTATACTAATAAGTAATAAAAAGTTTAAGAGAAGATTAGCTCTCTCATTGAGAGTACAGCCACCTTGGTATAAGTGACAAAATTGGCTAGTGATTACCACAAATACAAAGAATTGGAGGAGACATGAGGGAAATAAAGAAAAAAAAAGCGTGTGGCAGGGTTTGAGAGCCAGAGGAAGAGCAGAAAGAGCACCATGTAGAAAATAGGTCAAAAGAAGGTCAGTCAGGTGAAGGAGAAGAAAGATGGAGAAGAGGGAAAAGAGACAGAGCCATGTGCTTAATAAACTCACTCACAAAACAAGATCTTCCCACACAGTGAAAGCTGCCATCATGTCCCACACTGAGCTTGGTGCCAAATCTGCCAGCCTGTTTGGCTTTCTTCATGTCACCAGGCAACCAAGGTTCTTCACACTGATCCTCAGAATAATCTAAAGTAGAGATTTCCCCAGCTGAGAAATGGTTCCTGATCAGGGTCTTGGCATTTTATATAGTTGGGAACATCTGCATGGGATAATTGTCTACAAAAACTGCCCCCCCCAAAGACACCAGACCAGATTACAGGAAGGGAAACAATCAACAATGGACAGACTGTAAGGTGACTTTCCGACTTGGTGTGGTGTGAGTGGATAGCATGGATAGCAACTATGGCTCAGGACAATAAATGTGTCAATCAAGGAGCTCAAAGACTGGCACCCCAACAAAGAGAAGAGAAAACTGGACAGATTTTTAGCATCTAAAATAAATATGTATTAAATGCTATGATGAGCCAAATCCTGAACCACAACAATACCGAGTTCTATTCCATGGAATGTGTAAATGTTGCTTTATTAAAATAAAAAAGTGTTGGCTGGTATTATAAAATTAAAGACTTTGACCTGAAAAGATTAGTGTGGATTATCTGGATAGGTAATAAATGTAATCACAAGCACTCTTATAAGAGAAACACTTGGGCAGATTTGACCTAGACCTAAACAGAGGTATGTGTCTACAGATACATATGGGATGTGGTAGCCACCCTACTGGGACCTGCGGGATGAGCACAGCCCTTATGAATCAAGTTGATTTCAGCCCATGGAAGATGGATGCCACTAAGCCTTCAGAGCCGTGATCTCACAGGCAATCTATTTTAGCAGCCATGGGAAACACATACAGATGTGAAGTACATATCAAACCTTGTAACAAGTTCTCCTCATAGACCCCTAAATGTTAACCTGAATGAAAGTGTAGGTTCCAATGTCCCCAGTATTCATTTTTAGAAATTAAAAAAAGAAACTCCTCAGGATAAAATGATGCTACATATATCAGCAGCCCAGTAGGAGATCCAGGGTGGGACAGCCCTTGTGTACAGCTGAGGACAGCCCTGGGTTAACACTGCTCCTCATCTTCCCTGAGTCCCAGTGCTCAGATAGGCACCTGGCATATGAGGAGAGCAGCAAATTCACAGAGTAATATAAGAGCTATCAGATGGGACACAGTGCTGCAGTTCTGAGGCAGGAGGGAGATCAGATATGTGTTCTTATGTAGGAAAAAGAGAAGAAAGACTCCTTCAGCTCTGTCATACACATACTAATCTGACTGATGAAGGCTGAGCCCTCATGACCTGGGTACTTTATACAGGCTTCACCTCTTAACAACACCATATGCAGATTAGTATCCTAAAGAATTTTGGAAGGATGTTAACTTTCATGCTGTTGTAGGAAAGGAGAGTGAGTTATATGAGAAGATGAAGAAACTTAGCCTAATGAGACAGTGTCACTGTGTCACAGGGAAAGTTTTGGACTCTTTCCTGCCCTGCCCCACCTCCTCTACACAAGACACACACACACACCCTCAGCCATTTTTCAAGAATGCACCTCAGAGCCAGTTTATTTATGAGTTTGCCCTTTCTGCTACATACAGATAAGCATGAGTGTACTTCAGAGCCGGGAGCTCTAACCAGGCAGCGAATCCTCCAGCATCTGGATCTTGGACTTCTCTGTCTCTGTCACTGTAAGAAATAACTGTATGTACTTTACACATTACCCGTCTAAAATATGCAGTTTGATTTAAAAAAAAAAAAGGTTTCCTTATTTAGTTTATTCACTGCATCTGGTTCTGGGAGATTTGTGATGAAAAGTTGGTGAGAATTGAGAGGAGAGAGATAAAATAATACAAGAATGGAGGGACCACACTGTAGGAAAAGCAAATTTGGATCACATGCATACTAATAAAAGAGCCAAAGTTCTAACCTCAGTTGTTTTCAATTATAATTATTTATTGCTCTTGTTGTGATGGTAATTTGAGATAAGCCACATAAAGAACCAATGGCAAGTCCATAGTTCTCACTTAGCAAACTAGTCTTGATCATTACATTGCTATAGTTATAATCATTGTCACTCTGTGGACCTCCTTTGGACTTCCCTGTCAACGGAAGATGTTAAGGTGAAGGTCAGTAAGGATTTATCTGAAGCTCCCAAATCCTTTGTGGTTTTGAGGCTGTGGTGAGTTACATTTGTCAATGACTCTCATTCTAGTTATTTGTTTCCTTGCCCCTCCAACTGCTGCAGAAGCACAGCAAGACAAATCTGAAGAAAATGATACAAAAACTACTTGGAAACACATATCAGCCATTCCCTTTGTCTAAATATTTCCTGGGATTACAAAGCACAAAAGTTTTAGGGGTTTTGATTAACAAACTTGTAGGTTAGGTAGACAAAAAATGTATTGAAGGCAGTGGTCATAGAGGATAATATATTCCAAGAATTTAGTCTCACCAATGTTTGTGAATGATTTAAAGTTGCCCAGGTATAGACTTCAATATCAGCCCTCTAAACCTCCTGAGACCCAAGCCAGGGCCTTTTTTTCTGTTCCAGTGAAATCATCTGGAACATATCTTCCAAGTGAACAAGAATTATTTATGTAGAAATCTCCTGAAATATAAAGAAGTATTTTTGTACTTATGTGTGAGGCATGACTGGGTGTCATATCTTTTTTTTTTTTAAAATACAAATCTTTATTGGTACATTATGAATACACATCATCATCACATTCAACTTTGAGAGTTTGTTCCAGAATATGACATGACTTGATTCTCATTTTTTCCCATTCCCCCACCCACCCTGCAACCCCCTACCTGCTATATACATAAGCTTTGTTTCCTTTTTTAAATTACTATCACATTCTTTTTTACCTCATTATTTACCCCTACACCCTATAGAAAATATTTAAATGGGTGTGATAGTCTTGATAGCTAATCTAAGCTTAAAGACCAGTAGTAGAGGGAATAGCAAGGAAAGCAGATTTGAAGGCATCTAGTGGATTGGTATGTGCTCTTCCAAGTCCTCCTTCCCCTCTTTCTCCTTCTCTCTGCTTTGACAGGGTCCTGTCCTGTTCAGCTGCCCCTATGTCCTAAGAGTAAAGGTTCATGAGGCTCCTCTGTTGCCAGGCACCTCTCTGGGCAAAGGAATCAGAGCTCTCATGGCCAATGAATCCTCATAACAAGGTGTCCTGTTCATGCAGACCCTTCAATGAACCTGCCTGGGTCAGCCTGTGACTGACACTGGGCAGAGAGACAGAGGATGAGTAACAAGGGCAGGGCATGGTCATAGATGTGGCTGAAAGAACAGCCAGTTCAAGTGGATTCAACCTCACAGCAGAATCAACCACTCCTGAGAGACAACACAACAGCTGGTGGAGATGTGGGACTTAGGAAACTGCAGGAAGGGCAGATAGGTTGCACAGACAAAGAATGTTAAACTAAACCCACAGCCTCACAGCCTTTGTAAAGGCACACTGGTTACTCTGTTAAGAACAAAACCTCTATAGCACAAGAACAGGCAGAAAGAGTCAACAAATGAGCTTGCATCATCTTATAAAAGCTTCTGCACAGCAAAAGAAACCACCAGCAGAGTGCCATACAACCGCTGTGGAGATCAGTTTGGAGATTCCTCAAAAAGCTAGGATTGGAGGTCCCATTTGACCTAGCCACTGCCCTGCTAGGTATATACACAAAAGAATTAAAAGTCTCATATCACACTGACATATGTGCACCCATGTTTATAGCAGCCCAATTTGTGATTACTACATCTTGGAAACAACCCAAGTGTCCATCAACTGGAGACGGGATAAAAAAGCTGTGGTTCTTCTACAGAATGGAGTATTATTCTGCCATAAAAAATGATAATGCCATAAAAATGATAAGTTTGAATCATTTCTACTTAAATGGACATACCTTGAGGATATCCTCATAAGTGAAATAAATAGGGCACAGATAGGTACATATCACATCTTTTCTCTGGTATGAGAAAATAAAGATGTAAATGAGTCCTAGAATTGTATGTTATATATTGTGAAATAGAAAATGCTCAAT
>PVIR01033350.1:0-17943 GCA_004026965.1 Petromus typicus | reverse complement strand
GCTTACCAGATTATAATTACATGAAAGGATCACAGTCTCCTTTCACAAAGTTTTTGCAATTTCTTTGTTGTTGCTGCCAAGGTTATTTATCTTACATTGACTTTTACTTTGGTTTGGATCTAAAACATGTCCATGTGTTAAAGGCTTGGTCTCCAATGCAGAAAAGTATTCTCCCTTCCCTTTCCTTTCCCCTTCTCTTTCCTTCCTTTGCCCTTCCCTCTCTCCCTTTTTTTTACTCTTTCCCTTACTTTTTCTCTCTCTTTTTCTCCCTTCCTTCCTCCTTCCTCTCACCTTCTCTCTCCCACTCATTCCCTTCTGCATATGATGAGGTAAAAGCATTTTTGCTTCACCTCATTCTCCCCATCATGATGTTTCTGCCTCACCACAGGCCAACAAACAATGAAACCAACCAGCCATGGACAGAAACCTCTGAAACCATGAATCAAAATAAATCTTTTATACTTTAAGCAGATTTTCTCACAGCAATCAAAAACTAATTATCACATCCTTAGTTCCATGTTAAAGTTCCTTTAATGATCACATTTTCCCATACCTAAAACCTTTCCCTAGCCTGCCACATATCCTAAGAAAATCCAAACTGCTCCTTTGCTAACAGGCTGCATATGGTCTGGCTCTTGTCCATCACTGTCTATTCATCTGACATTTGCTTTTCCCAGTCCCATCTGAGTCATCTTTCAGTTTTTCCATCACATCAAACTCCTTCCATCTCCGGGGCTCTTACGCCACTCCTACACAAGGAACTCCAACTGGATTCTGTTCATCTTCCTCATCTTTTCCTCAACTTTCCTCTGTCCTAAAAAGTCAATCTAAAGAATACCTCCAATGTTTTACTCCCAGCTCTTATCTAAATGTAGAATGATGGTATTGTTTGTTTATTTGTGGGTTCAAGGTCTTTTCATAAGTGGGTAGGCTTCATGAGTTCAGGAACTATGCTTTTTATCTTCATCATCAACATCCCAGTACTAATAGTGCCTCCCACACAGTAGATGCTTGGCAAATGTTTGTCATGGAGGGAATAGATACAGACTCTCCTACCACTCTCCCAGAAATCCCCAAGGGGCCAGACCCACCATAGAACCCCAGAGCTCTAGGAAAACGTACAGATACAGATATTGTGCGACATAAAGTGGGCCAGAGTCACACGTAGTAGCCAGAAAGAGAAATATTTCAGAAGGGTATGGAGGAGCCCTAGAGGTCTGCTCCAGGACAGGACTATCAACTTTGACTTACCCACAATTTCCCCATCTGCAAGGCTACACTTTTTATGACACCTTGGACTCCTACCCTGCCAGAATGTTATGAGGAATCAAGGCTCTAATATACCAAAAGTTTTAGCACCTTAGCCAGCCTAAAGTAGATACTTTAATTCCCTTTTCTCATTCTCTCTCCTCCCAAGAATAACTCAGGTGTGTGCTCTATGATTCCTTTCCTTGCCTCCTCCAAATCTAATCTGAACTGTGATATCTGGGTGGAAAACAGCTTCAGGCTGCAGATGCTATGACAGCGTTGCTTAAATTGAATTATGCTGAAACCAGAGAAGCCTTCAGTTCTCCCAGGGAGTTCAGAAGTGCTCACCCTCAGAGTAACTGCACACTGCACAGGAAAAGTCATTCAAGTGATAAAAAGTCATTCGGATCACCATCTAAGGGAGCTTTTGCTTTTGAAATAAACTCATTCCTGATTAGCACACACTTGGGATTTCCAGGATTGAATATTATTCCTATTACACAAAACCCATTTTAAAATATTTTTCGTGCTGCAGGGTCTTATGTAATTTGACCTCTCCATGGTGTCACTCTTTTTCATATACAGAAAGTCATAAGCCCTGATAAAAGAGGTAAAAAGAAAGAATGTGAACAGGAGGTGTTGCTCATATGAGGGCTAAAAACAAGGCACTGGAACATAGGAAGAACCAGTCCAAATCACTGAGAGTCTGTGGCCACAAAACAGGATTTGGACTTCTCCTGAAAGCAAAAGAAAGCTATAGGAAGCCAGATAAATACTTAAAATAGGAAGTGACTGAATGCTCACTTATACATGCCTGTAGTTCCAGCACACTGAGAGACTGAGGCAGGAGGACCACATGTTCTAGCCAGTCTGGGCAATTTGGTGATTTAACAGGACTCTGTCTAAATAAAATAAAATAAATAAATAACAGGACTATGTCTACATAAATAAAATAAGTGAAAGGGGGCTGGAGATGTAGCTCAGTGTGAAGGCCCCAGTTAAATCCCGTTACCACACAAAGAAAGAAAAAAAGAAACTGACATCAAAGATACACAAAGAACTCTTTCAACTCAGTCATAAAAAGCAACTCAGTTTAATAAACTGACAAAGGGTTGAGCAAATATATCTCTAAAGGAAATATATAAATGATCAATAAGCACAAGAAAGATATTCACAACATCCATTAGAGAAATCTAAATCATAATGAATATACTTCATATCAACTAATAAGGCTATGATTGAAAAGACAGGTGATAGCAAATGTGGAGAAGGATATTGAAAAATTGTTTGTAGAACAGTAAAATTGGGAAGCCTCCTGAAAATCAGTTTGTCAGGTCCTAAACAAAAAACTGCACAGAGTTATATGTAATTACATTCTATCCTAACCAAGAGAATTAAGAACATGTCTAGCAGGGCCAAAGATTTAGCTCAGTGGTTTGGCACCTGCTTTATATGCACAAAGGCCCAATTTCATCCCCGGTAACCACATACAGCAATGCTAAGCATGGTGACGCATGCTCACCAGCAATCAGTTCCACACATCACAATGCCAGGTATGATAGCTCACACCTGTAATCCCAGCACTCAGGAGGAAGAGGCAGGAGGATTGCTGTGAGTTCACAGCTCACCTAGGCTACAAAGTGAGCTCAGGGCCAACCTGAACTACAAAGAGAGACCCTGTCTCAAAAAAAAAAAAAATGCCTACCAGACACCCCCTTCCATGACAGAATCCTATCTCCTGCTCAGCGCTACAATGCATGGTGAGAAGATTCAGAAACAGAATTAAGGGAAGAAATACAGAAAACCATGATGTCCAGGGCTTAACACGCAGGAAAAACCCTGGCCAGCCAAAGCCACCTATATTTACTGGTGACACAATCATTGTTAAGCTGGTGTAAAGGGGCTATGTGTGATTTCTATGGGCATGTTGCTGATGTAGGCAAGGCTTGCAATAGAAAAAGCAAAGTCTTATGTTAGACTGAGAACAGAATTTGGGTTAGAGTTATTCTGACCTCGGCTGTGTGTTATCTCATATTCCTTGGTCAGATTCACTTCAAGGTTAACTGTTCATAGTGTGCACTATTCACACCCTGCTTTGGACACAATCAATAGGGTGGTCCTCCACATATGCCTACACAAAAACTTGTACATGGGTGTTCACATATTAATCAGGATAGCCAGAGTAGAAATAATCTAAATGTTCATCAGTTTATGAATGAAAAAACAAAATATAGTACAATGGAATAGTATTCAGCCATTGAAAGGAAGGAAATGCTAATATATCATACTTCACATAAATTAACCTTGAAAATATGATGTTAAGTTACAAAGCTTAGTTTAAAAAGATCATATTGTATGACTACAATTATACACCTATAATTATATTAAATATACTTATATTAAATCTCCAAACTAGGCAAATCCACAGAAATCTAAAGTAGATTAGTATTTTCCAGGGGCTGGAGAGAAGAAGAAAATGGGGAAGTGGTAGGAGAGGAAATAACACTAACATAACAATGAAGTTCATGATGCTTGATGAACCATAACTGGTGAAATCCTTTGTCTTTGACCCAGGACTTTCATGGCTTCTACCAGCATCCATGGAACTATGATGGGCCAATACATCAGCTTGTAAGTAAAGTAAATCTTGACCTTCATACTTCTTAACAAAGAGGATCTGAAGTACCCAGGTCACTAAGTAGTCAGAGAGATCACAGAAAGAGCCACCAACTGACTCTCCCTCTCCTTCATCCACTGCCTGTCATGATCAAGCAAAAATATCTAGCCCAGGTGGGAGTAGAGAGAAAGGACACAGAAGAAGGGCAGCACAGTGTCTGGATATATGTAAACAGAACAAAGCTCTCCCCAACCCAAAAGACTAGTGATACATACCATAAACAGTACCTTCCCCTTCCATTACCAGAGTGCAATTAACAAATTCAGCATCCACAGGCTAATTGAAAAGCTCATATACGAGGAGGATCTCAACCAACATTCAACAAACACTTGAGGAAACCAGTACCATGCAAGAGGTACACACAAACACATACACAAGAACACACAAAGAAGGAGACTTAAAATAACAGAGTAAATAATCAGAATAAAGAAAACCAGTGTGTATGAAAAGGTACAAAAGAAAATTATAGCCATAAAAAATTAAATGACCAGAGATTTTAAATTGTGGTCATAAAATAATACCTGAATAAAAGACTAGACACAACTAACAGCAAATCCAGGAAATGGAAGATTGAGTAAAGCAACCTTCCTTCAAAACATGCAATGAGACAAAGAGACAGAAATATAAAAAGAATATTAAGAGAAATTGAAATACAAGAGACAAAACATTATCAAAATGGAGTTTCATAAATAGAAACTAGAGAATACAGAGTATACTCCAAAAATAACAGGGAAAGGCTGGGGATTTAGCTCTGTGGTTCCAGCACCTGCCTTGCAAGCACAAGTCCCCAGTTCGAACCCTGGTAACCACATACAACAATGCCAGGCGTGGAGACTCACACCCACCAGCAATCAGTACTGTGGTACTGTACTGGGTGTGGTCACTTATGCCTATAATCCCAGCACTCAGGAGGCAGAGGCAGGAGGATTGCTGTGAGTTCAAGGCTGAGTTCAGGACCAGTCTATACTAAACAGTGAGATCCTGTCTCAAAAAAAAAAAAAAAAAAAGAATTGGGAAAAACATTCCCAAAGTTGAGGAAAAACAAACCCTCAGACTAAAATGGGCCAAAAATCAAACCAACAAATCTAAGTCAGAGCATAAACTTTAAAACACCAGTCAGAAATTAATTAATAACAAGGCCATGGATTTAGCTCAGTGGTACAACACCTACCTTGCAAGAACAAGGGCCTCAGTTCAATTACTAGTGCTACGCACCTCCCAAAAAAGAAATTAATAACATAAACCAAAATTATTTAATAATTCAGCAGTACCCCATATATAGTCTTTTTAAGCAACACTATTTAGATTTAAAAATAATTATAATCAAATAGAACTTTGAAATATCTCAATTATAATTCACATACTTTTAAAGTCTTGACAGTCATACATGGTTACAGACATCACAGATACTGAATATTTCCATCGTGCCAGAAAGTTCAGGTGGACACTATGGAAAGGTTATAAAAAATACTGGGTCTAACTGTATAATACAGGAAATTGGACCAAAAAACCCACATATTTTCCTCAAATGCACGTGAAATGCTCCAAAATGTTGATCACTACAAAGGAAATCATCCAATTGATATTGACTAATGTAAGGCAACAGAATTCCAAATAAAAACAAAATGAAATGTTCAGGATTTTTAATAACAGATATTTTAATTTAGACATAATTCTTAGGTTAAAGATGAAATCAAAATGGAACCAGTAACTAAAACTGAACAGAAAATGACTACCTGGAATACAACTTCAAAAACTGATATTTTTAAAAGATTTGCTGGAGATGTAGGGTGGCAGGGTATTAAAAGAATTTAAACTAAGTTTTTCTTAGAAACCAATAACAATAACAACAACAAAAAACAGGAAATATCTTCATTCTTAGGAAATTTAATGAGCAAAGGCTGCCAAATCTTTAGAAAAAAGATAAATTCCAGACTATAGAAACTATTTCAGAGCACAGGAAAACAGATACTTCATGTCATTTCACAAGGCCAATATAGCTCTAATATTAGGGAGAAGTTAGACAAAACTCTATGCCAACCATATTTATAAACAATGTATTTATATTTACATATATAGTGTTTATACATTTATATAATGTTTTAACATATCCTCAATGAAAGATACTAGAAGCAAGTGTTCAGTGAAACATCTTTCCTTAATTTTTTAAAAAATATCACCTGACAGGGCCGGGGATTTAGCTCAGTGGTTCCGGCGCCTGTCTTGGAAGCGCAAGGACCCGGGTTCGATCCCCCGTAACCACATAACAATACTGGGTGTGGAGACTCACGCCCAGCAGCAACCAGTACCACATACCACAGTGCTGGGAGTGGTGGCTCACGCCTGTAATCCCAGCACTCGGGAGGCAGAGGCAGGAGGATTGTTGTGATGTAGCCTGAACTACAAAGCAAGACCCTGTCTCAAAAAACCAAAAAAAAAAAATTATCACCTGACAAACAATTGGCTGAAGAAAAAATTCTTCAAGGTGACAAACTAGCAAAAACCTACTACAAAATTTAAACTAGGGGTAAAACTTTAAGAGGAATCCTAATTGTCAAAATCTCACCAATGATACTTGTCATCACCTTTGTAATTCAACTATGTGAAGGCAGCTATCACCAACACACTCATACAATGAACATGTACAAGCATAGGAAGAGACCAAACTGACAAATTTGCAGGTCATAATGATGAAGAGCCAAACAAATTTAAGAGAATAATCATGAATAATTAAGAAAACTAATCATGAGTACAGTGAGGCCATTAAATATCCAAAAGGAAAAACAGGAACAAGAGGAGACAAAAACATAAATTTCCCTTATACCTGCAGCAAGCAACCTACATTTTATGAAATGTAGTAGAAAAAATATATACTCTTCATAGGAGGAATAAAATTATAAATACAAAATGAAAGACTCTAATAAAAAATGTAAGACTTGGCCAAGGGTTTAGCTCAAGTGGTATGATACCTACCTTGGAAGCACAAGGGCCCAAGTTCGATCCCCAGTACTGTTAAAAAAAAAAAAAAAGAAGAAGAAGACTTGTATGAAGAAAACTTTAATACTCTGCATAAAGAAAGATCAATATTCTACTTAGGGTTGCTACCACTTTTACATAACATTTGGTCATTTGTAAATTAAGACTAAAAACATGTATACCATACCAAAGAATTTAGCTTTGGTCAACTTATATAAATTCCTGCTTCAGCTGATCTTTGCATTATAATTATATTTATAGTATTAAGCCTCAGATAAAGCAGCAGCTGCTTATATCCAACAAGGCTAGCATTCCTTTGCGCTCCAAATTCTGCAAGATATTACCGTTACTCACAACTGAGAGAACGGAAGCATAAGGATAGCGTGCCGAAACACACTGCATTATTTAACCACAGGACAAAGAGGACATTTGCAGGACAGGACCTGAACAGCAATCAGGCTTATATCTCAGTGTCTCGCTTTGGCATTCCAGTCAAAGACTGCACCCTAATTGCTTCCACAGTACGTCTGAGGTACGTCGAAGACGAGAAGCCAGGCGTTCCACCGCCGAAGCCAATCCTGAGAAAGGCAGTTGCTCTGCCCTCTATTGGACCACAAAAGTATTATCTAACAGGGACCTACCAACCACAGATATCTCTATTGGTCCATTTCTGGGGCGGATCCCGCCTAGGGGCGGGGCCTAGGCTGACATTTTGCGACTTGCTTTCCCGGCATGACCTGCAGCAGAACAGGTCGTCCACTGCGCGTCCTGCCCAGCGTGAGGAAGACTCGAGATTCCAAAGGGTAAAGCTAGACCGGCGGCCGAAGCTACTCACTCGCAAGCCAGCACAGCAGGCCACTCAGCGGCCGATTCGCCTTAATTTTCACTGGCCTCGGGACACTGATCTGTCACCACGCACAGGGCAGCACAGCGCAGGCCTGAAGCCTATACCCGGCGCTGACTCCCCACCGTCGACATGTTGGGCATCCAGCCCTGCAGCCCCGGCGCCTACCCTCCGCCCTTGGCTTCACCGCAGCCCCGCCTGGAGGGCCATGATGGCCGGGAGACCGGTATGACGCCAATGCTGGTAGACGCCGCGGATCCGCCTACTGCGCCGGAGCTGGCCTCCATGGTGATCCTGTCAGAGGGCTGCAGCCTGCAGCTGCCCCTAGATGGCTTCAGCCTCGTGGTACAGGCCATGCCCCATTCGATCTTGCAAGTGACTCTCCAAGACCACACCATCATCCTGGGCCCTCAAGACCTCCTGAACGCCAACGACCTAGACTCTGGAGAGGAGAGCAACTCACTTGAAGTCCTGAGTACACCAGGCGCCTACCTGGATGCTCCCCTGGAAAATGACATCATCCTCTTTGTCGAGGAGGAGGGATTCTGCGCCTCTGTGCCAGAGATCCCAGAGATTGCCAGCCACGAAGAGGTCCAAACCCAGAGTGATGAGCACTCCATGTTCCTGGCACCCTACGGAGACCCTCCTGCTGGCCTCTCTACTGGGCTCCTGCTCTGGCCCACAGCAGTATCAAGCCCTGACCCACAGGGCTGTAATCCAGAATCAAGGCTTCTGGGCACCATCATTTCTTTCGAAAGTGGCTCTCCGGGCCTCATCTTCGACCAAGACGACTTCCATCTGCTGAGGCCCTTCCCCACCTCACCACTGCAACCTTTGCCTCCGTTTCCCAGTCCTGGTCCTCATGAGCGCCCTGTGCGCCTGGGTCCTCATCGCAAAGCCAGAAGACGTCTGTTCCAGGAATGACTGGATCTCCTGCAACATCTTGCCACCCTGCTGGGGTCCAAGTGAGGGCCTCATGACTAATGTTTGTGCACTGCACAACCTACAAGGCTATGTAACAGTTTTATTTTGTTTTATTTTTTAATGTAAACAGTGTTGTAGAGTTTAATCAGTAGCTGTTTTATAAAGTCTGGAAGACTTTCTGGTTAGTCAAAAAAAGGAAGGCATGGCTCTTTGATATACAGTCTACTTTCAGACCTAGAGACTATTACTCCTTCCTTTTTCCCTATAGAAGTCACCATTAAGAAGTTTGAATTTTCTTAAGGTTTTTGTTTAGTTTTGTTTTTTGATGTGTGTGTTGTTGTTCTTATTTGACACAGGGTTTTGGCATGTGATTCAGACTGCCCTTGAACTCACTGTGGAGACCAGGCTGGCTTGGCACTCTCAGCAGTTCTCCTGCTTCAGCCTCCCAAGTGCTAGGATTACAGGTATATGCCACGTCAGCCAGGTTACCCCCAACTTTTACTTCAGACCTCAGGTCCCCCACTTTTCTCTTTAACCCCACCCTTTCTCCAACATGTATGATGAACCTGTTTTGTCCCATAGTAGTTACTAAGTATCCTTTGCTAAAGGTAATGTGGGCTCTAGTCTCTGCTAGTGTGTGACTACCTTCTCACCATAGACTTTTTCCTTAGGAAAGCTGAGCTCTCTTTGGAATATTTCACAAATCACTTATTATACTAATTCTGTTGTTTACAAACAGACAGTACTGGGAAGAGTGATCATGCACCTTTTTTTTTTTTCCCTGAATAATTTGGTTAGCAAAGAACTATTGTTGTTTTAACTTTTATTTTCACAAAAGAACCAGCTCTTTCCATACATTTCCTCTTGCATGTTATTAACATAATTCTTTGGTTCTGAAAAAAGTATATAATGCTCTGTTTTCATGTTCTCACAACTTCAAGATCTCAAATTTATTTGTACATTGTTAGTGTGTAAAAATATTTATATGTTGATCTGGTACCCAAGAAAATTATTTATTTATCTTTAGTTTTTTTTTTGGTTGGTTGATAAGGACAATAATAGCTCTAAAATGGGAATACAGTATTTTATTGTTTCACAAGCATCTTACATCTTTCCTTAATTTGTATTGGAAATGACTTTCTTTAACAATGTGGTTGATGAGACATTATCATCTTGTATCTTATGTTGACAGTTCTAAATTTTATTAATTATTTTTATTGTAAGTACTTGTTATATGACATTGAAGAAGTTTATTTTCAGTCTTTCAGATTATGAAAGAACTATTGTATTTGTGAGGTTTTGTTGGTTTTTGTTTGTAGATAGTTGGCTAAGTAACTATACAGACTACCAATTTATTGAAAGTGTTGGATTTAATAACCAGTTAATTTATAATTGTAATTTTTGTGAATGTACATATGATGAACACATGGAACTTTGGGGACATTGGAAGAGTACATGACCAGGATTGGGAATACAGGACTTAAAAGTTGGATGTCCTGCCTGAGGATTTAGCTCAGCGGTTCTGGCATCTACCTTGCAAGTGTGGGGTCCCGAGTTCGATCTCCAGTAACCACATACCACAATGCTGGGCATAGTGACTCATGCCTGTAAGTCCAGCATTCAATAACCACATACCACAGTACCTGGACTGTGACTCACACCTGTAATCCCAGCACTTGGGAGGCAGAGGCAAGAGGACTGCTGTGAGTTCAAGGCTGGCCTGGGCTACATAGTGAGTTCAGGGCCAACCTGAATTACAAAACGAGACCCTGTCTCCAAAAAGAAAATTGGATATCCTTTTGAAGACTTCAGAAGAGTGGAAGGAAGTATCTGAAGGGTGATGTTAAGGTTTTAAATGTTAAATTGTAAGAATTTATGTTCTGTATCCATTACATTGGAAGCATCAGTTATCATCTTTTCATATGTGAGTGGCACTTATAAAACTTCTAATGACTAAGTAGGTTTGCCTGTCTGTTTTTCCACATTATTTTATAACATTGTAATTTCCCCCACATTGTATTTTGGTTTGGGGAGGCAGTAGAGAAGTTTTGGTTTTTGTTCATATGGGGGGGTGGACTTTATTCACACCATTCTAATATTAAAATGTCCATTTCTCCCAGTTGTTTCATGTTTTCATAACAAAATAAATTATTACTGATAAAGCTAAAATCAACAAAGTGCTAATGTGTTCTTTTGAATGATAGCAATTATTATTTAGATTTACCAAATTATTTTAACAATTTCTATTTGTTTTCTATTCTTAAGTTCTACTCCATCATTAGGCCTTCATTTTTTTTTTTGTTAACTATGGTACATTTTTAAAGAATTCTTTCCTCCGTGGCCTGTATAGTAAATCATTTGTACTCTGCATTTTCTTCAATTACACTTGCAAATTGTATGATATTTTAGCTGGGTGTGGAACTCTAAAATAATATGTATGATCTCTCACTAAGGACATTGTTTTCTTCAACATTTATTATACCAGATGAGAAGTCTTTCCATCTGTATGTCATTCCTTTTAATGAAATTAAGTTATTCACTATAGTATTTTTTTAACTTTGATATTCTACAGTTTTAGCCTGATAGGTTTAGTTGTAAAATTTTTCCCATTGCAACTCAAAGATTTCTAAATTTGGAAAAGTAATTCTTAAAATTCCAGTTGAAAAAATGAATCGATACCTCTTAGACCTTTAAATTTGTCTTCAATCTTGAAACTCCTAGCAGAAAAGTGATCCTCTACCTTCAAGGAAACGGCCCTTCCCTTCAAGGTTTTTATTTTCTATATTTTTATATTTTTAATTATAACATTTTCTTACAATTAGCTGATTCACTATATTCAAAATTATGGTATTTTGTTTTGTTTTTAGGTTTTTTGAGACAGGGTCTCACTTTGTGGTTCAATCTGGCCCTGAGCTCAGCCTCAAGCTCACATCACAACAATCCTCCTGCCTCTGCCTCCCGAGTGCTGGGATTACAGGCGTGAGCCACCACACCCGGCACTGTGGTATGTGGTACTGATTGCTGCTGGGCATGAGTCTCCACACCCAGTATAGTATGTGTTTAACCAGGAATTGAATCCAGGTCCTTGCGCTTGCAAGACAGGCACCGGAACCACTGAGCTAAATCCCCAGGCCCAAAATTATGTTTTTGAGGTGTGGGATTTAGCTCAAGTGGTACTGTGCCTACCTTGTAAGCAAAAAGGCCCAAGTTCAACTCCTGGTACTGCCAAAAAAAAGTTTCTGTTCTTTGTAAGACAGTAACTCATTTTTTTGTTTTTTTCTTGTTTTGTTTTTTGAGACAGAGTCTCACTTTTGTAGTTCAGGCTGGCCCTGAGCTCACCATATAGCCCAGGCAAACCTTGAACTCACAACAATCCTCCTGCCTCTACCTCAGCCTCCAAGTGCAGGGATTACAGGTGTGAGCCCACACCTGGCAATGAGGTGTGTGGTTACACGCCCGGCATTATGGTATGTGGTTAATGGGGATCCAACTCCAGACCTTGTACTTTTGAGGCAGACTCCAGAACTACCAAGCTAAATCCCTAGCCCAGAATATTCTCATTTTAAATACTATATTTTTCATTTTCAAGGTATTATCAGTGGTTGAAATCTACTAGGTCTTATTTCACAAATCTTGGTCAATATCACAAATGTCAGATTTCATGGGTGTTATTCCAGTTTTCTCTAGAATTTTTAAACACTCAAATTCTGCATTAATTCAAGAATAAAATCTCTCATTATTTGGTAGCATCTAGTGACAGGTGCTACCTGATTTCTTCCTGAGCAAAGAAATTTTGGTTTGTTGACAAATATTGAAAAGAAATTCACCCTATCTTCCATACTTGAATTGCACATCTGCCGCTTCTCTGGTTCTCTTAAGACCCACACATTGCAGAATGTATATAACTGCCATTCAGAAATCACAGTTTTCATACAGTGGTGCACATCCGTAATTCCAGGTAATTAGCAGGCTGAGGCAGGAAGATCATAAGATCAAGAACAGGCTGGAAAAATTACCAAAACTTGGTTTGGTCTCAAAAAATAAAAAGAGCTAAAGATACTCAGTAGTAAGAGGGTCCCTGTGTTGAAACCAACAGAATCACAAGAACAAACAAAATAAATAAACAAATAGTAAATCACAGTTCCAATCCTCAAATATTGCACAGGAGCCAATTTCCCATTTTAAGGGACTAGCAATTCTGGATTGGATTATCTATCCCCACTTCCTCAAGCTTGCTGGGAGAATTAGCAGCTAACTCAGCTCGTCTGCTCCCCAGAAATTATTCTTAGGCATGGCTAGTCCACTCCAGTGGTTGTTCACTTAAAGGATCTACAGGCCCAATCTGTGTGCAGCCAACTTTGAAGGACAAGCACAGTTCTAAAGCTTCGGTGAGTTCACTGGAGGCCTTTGTCCCAATTGTATCCCAGTTTATCTCCTCCATCTGAAGCATCATATTTCCTTTTCTCCCCCAAATTCCTACTTGCAAGTCTCCATCGCACAGTCTTCCCAAATAGCTGTCACAAGCTGTCATAGGATACAGCCACCAAATGGATGTCAGTGTCTGAGATGTTGTTTTCTTGTTTGCTTTTGTTTTGTTAATAAGGGATTAAACCCAGTGCTTTCACACTGAGCTATATCCCCAGCCTCTTTTTTTTATTTTAATTTAGAGACAAGAGTCTCACTAAGTTGCTCAGTTCCTTCTCTGAGCACTGGGTTTCTTTTCTGGAAGGAGCAAAGCTGTGGATTTCAGTGTTGAATCCCGTGGTATGGACAGCCCATAGCATGCCACAGCAAAGCAGATAAGACTCTTACTCAGTGGTGAATTTATTGCGACAGCAGTGGAAGGAAATACTGGCATGGGCAGTATCCAGGCATTTGAGAAAACCAAAGCATAGACTATAAAAGCAATATTTATAAAGAGTGTGGAATTGAATGCCAGTTTCTAAGTGCGTTTGAAAAAGAGAAGGAGGATGATTAATTACTAATAAAATCTAAAGATGAGATCTAGACAGTCTCTGGCAGCAAAAGGCTTGCACCTCCTGAGCTAACATGAAAAGCCTGAATAGCTGGCTCTGGCTTCACTTTAGGAAGAGCGGCGCACAATTAAAGGCTGACGTCTAACAAGATAAGTCTGCAATGGTGAGGTCACAGCCCTGATTGGGCCATGAGACACGGGACCAGGAAAATGACAGATTGGAGTATCTTGAAATCCTAGACCCCTCTCAAGTCTCTTGGCCTATAGCTTTCTCCTGGCATGATGTTATGACCTATTCTTATCTCCTCTCCCTAATAAGGTCAGTAACTAAAGTTGAGCTCAATGTAGCCCAGACAGAGAAGAAGTAGGCCTATAAATAATGAAGTATATTGTATATATCCTAAAAGGGCTGCAATATTCACCCAACATAAAATTCACACTTCTTACTGTCAAGTAAGAATAAGGTACAGGACTCAAACTGCTAGAAGTGATCCTAGAAAAGTGAGACTTTATCAGTTTAGAAGTGCTCTCACACTATACAGGATTTAATTCCCTGGGACAAACCCTGTAGGATAGTGATGACCTTATTAAAAGGCAGCCGTTGGAATCTTGGGCAAAAACGGATTTCCACACTAAGTTAAGTAGAAATATGATAAATGCTGAGGCAGACAGTAGAAGAAGGAATGAAAACATTCAAAGAAATGCTTATGATACAGTGGATATACTACCCACGTCTGTAAAATGCATCCACTTCAATGATGTGTGGGTGGTCCTTGAGGAGCACTACATAACCAAGCAACAAGGAATCTACTGGGTGATACCAACACCATCAGAAGTTCCGGAGGCCTGATAATTGCAAGGCAGGTTATTAGAGAACCGAATTCCTTATTAGCCAAGGACAGAAGAAGATCTGAAAGGCTGAAAGTACAAATCAGTACCAGGTGAACCATACATGACAACAGAATTCAAACCTACAGTCTCCCTCACAGCTAGTCCAAAGCCAAATTGTAACTTTTGAAGTAATTGACCTCAAAACAGTAAGGAGAGTCAAACTCTCACCTGTTGTCTGAACCAGTCTTACCTCGTGGTGAGCAGACCAGCAACCATTTGAACAAACTTTGCCTTAGGTCATCAGCAAAACCAGATGAAATTCTCATGTTTTAATTTTTTTCTGAGAATTTAGCTTTGATATAAAAAGATATTCTCCCTGTTTTGCCAATGAATACAGACTGTATTCCTCATTCAGAGGCCACAACAAAATGACTGACACAAGATACAAGCAAGATATTTTACTGTCCAGTGTCAGCTTTTCTAGTGTCATCAACATCTAAATCCTCTCCTCTCCCAGGAAAATGCCTGCTTTCTACATGAATTCTCATCCTACTCTTAATTTTTCTGTCATTAGATGGCACAGTTTTGTTCAGGAAGACATGAGCCTTCACCAGGGAATGTTTGATTTGAAAAGCACCTTTAAAAAGGGGGGTGGGGGGGGTGAGTAACTTTTCTCAGGTTAAATGAGTACTCTTTTTGATTGGGTAACCAGAAGCCTGAAAACAAAACCTACAACCAAAAGTTTATCCAGTAAAAGATTCTTCAGCCAAAGCTAATGAGCAGTTTGGCAAACAATAACAAACTAGTCACATTTCCTAAACAGATTCTCATCTTAATCCTTGCCCTTATCCTTCAGAATTTCTCCTTAGTACCTCTGCCAGCTCTTTCCAGTTCTCCTTTCTCAACAGCTCTCTTAAAAACCTAAAAGTCCAGTTGCCTTTAAAGATCAATCCACACCATAGTGAAATATTCAGGTAACCTTAGACCTTAGCTGAATTAAGAACTAGTTTCCCTAAAAACAGACATGTCAGCAAATGTCCAGAAAAAAATTTAGATTCCATCTAAATCTAGAATCTAATTTCAGAACTTCTTTACATGCAGCACATATATATATTGGTCAGAACTACAGAGGGTAAATCTTAGATAGCAAAAGGTGACTAACCTGACCCAGAAACGAACCTATGGATCTCCCTTTTCATAATGAAACTGAAGATCAAAAAGAAGTTTCTTAAGAGTCTCTTAAGAGGATCAAAAAAAGTCTCTTAATTCTCTTAAGAACATTGCCACCTTTGCACAGCCTCTTCACTGGAATACTATGTACGGAGAAAGGTATTTCACATAATCCACAGGTGTTCTCTTTTTTACAGCCATTAATAAAGCCTCATGGTCCTATGACTGAAAATATTACCTCCATCTCTGTGATCATATACCTGAAAATTTAATATGGAGAGATTTATTTTACACATGAAATTGTAAAAGTAAGTGCACAACAAATAGGCTATTTCTTGAATTGCCAGAGGACTCATAATCATGTTGTGTCTGTTCTGGGCATACCTTCGATTGTCTGTTTTATTTGATGCATACCACATGTAAAGAACTTTATAGTATATCTGACATTCTATAACCAGAAAATCCACCAATATAGAAAAATATAACAGGACCAGAACCTGCATTAGCCAGATGGATCAGGCTCCCTTGAACACTGGAATGAAAGGGTATGAATCTAGCCAAAGGCTTCATATATGAAGGTCTTTTCATACTGTGTGTAAGCACTTGTAAACAGTCTCATCCTCCTAGTACAGGAGGAAACAAGCAGAGTATGTAGACCCAGCTAGAATCCTGCCAAGGCAGAAAGATTGCATAGCCTGAACCAGGCCAAGAGATTTATCAACACCCTGTTTCAAAATTTAAAAAATAAATAAGAGGGTAGGGGAATTAGCTCAAGTGGTATGGCTCCTACCTTAAAAGCACAAGGGCCCAAGTTCTATCCCTGACACTACAAAAACAAAAAGAAAGAAAGAAAAGAAGGAAGAAAAGATTTCTCACCTTTAACACACTAAAAATAAAAATAAATAAATAAATGGCTGAGGATGAAGCTCAGTGCAAAGGTCTCAAGGACATCACCAAAATCCTTATTCCCTGCTGCCTGCTGAAACTAAGCCCAAATTCTACCTGCCATCTATTCCACCTGAAGCCACCTCCTTTGCTGCACTGACTCTTTGCCCTGGCTTTTTCAGTGTACTTCTGGACCAGAATAGTAAATACCTTTTTGTCCTTCTCTAGGGAAAGCAATATCCCACTAGTTCACTGCACTGCACAGCCTTCCATTTTTCTCAAGTCCTCAATGAAGAGTTGAAAGGTCTAAAGTTACCTCTGTGATTTGGTTCTGACAAAAATCATGTAAATGATTCCTACTGTGTTTACAGATAAATACCTAACGATTCTAAACCAGGTGTGGTGGCTCACGCCTATAATCCCAGCACTCAGGAGGCAGAGGCAGGAGGATTGCTGTGAGTTTGAGGCTCACCTGGGCTAGTGAGTTTAGGACCAGCCTGAACTACAAAGTGAGACCCTGTCTCAAAAAGGTTCGAAAAGGATTCTATTTACTTGCCTCCAGCCTCAGGGGGAAAAAAAAGAAAAAATAGTTTCAAAAGATAAATCTCAGGGGCCAGAGGTTTAGCTAAATGGTCTGGCATCTGCCTGGCAAACAAAAGGTCCTGAGTTTGATCCCCGGTAACCACATATCACAGTGCTAGGCATGGTGACTCATACCTGTAAGCACAGCACCTGATAACCACATACCACCATGCCAGGTGTAGTGGCTCACGCCTGTAATGCCAGCACTTGAGAAGCAGAGGCAGGAGGATTGCAGTGAGTTCGAGCCTGGCCTGGGCTATATAGTGAGCTCAGGGCCAGCTTGAACTACAAAAGCGAGACACTGTCTCAAAAAAAAAGATAAGTCACAGTTTTTCTCAAATCACAGTTCATCTGAAAGGGGAAAAGCATTTATATCCTGATAGATTACCATAAAATAATCTAGACCCATCCCAAATAACAACTGAGAATATTTCTGGAATTTAACAGTATCCTAGACATGAGTGCCAATTTTTTCTGAGATTGAAGTATCTTACTAATTGACTAAGTTCTCAGAGTTCTCTCTTTAGGCAATAAATATGAATAGATTTTTTTAAAGCATCCTTAAGTCCAAAAACCTTTGTCAATTTGTGCAAATGCAATCTAGACAAAGCTTTGAAAGGCCACTCAGTGGAAACCACTAAAAACTTTTTCTCCAAAACCTGGAAGCAGCTAAGATATCCTTCAATGGACAAAGAAACTGTGGTGTATCTACACACTGGAATAGTATTCAGTCAAAGGAAATGAGTTCAGACTGCACCCTAGGCACCTTTGCTATAGGAGTTGGGACACGGCAACATTGGCTATGGAAAGAAAGATAGGAATCGTGGAGAT
>PVIR01033349.1:0-17944 GCA_004026965.1 Petromus typicus | reverse complement strand
AGTATATGACACAACTTAATTCTCATTTTTCCCCATAACCCTGCCCGCCCTCCCACCCCCACCCCCATGTACATAAACTTTGTTTCCATTCTTTTTGTTATAATCTCATTATTTTCCCCCCTTCACTCCATTACGCTTTGAGTGTTTTCTATTTCACAATATATAACATACATTCTAGAACTCATTTATAGCTTTGTTTCCTCTCAGCCAGTTTTACAGAAGCCTAGTTTCTTGTTGTCATTAACCTTAATTAGGTTGAATTGGCTTTCCATACAGAGGGTCTCCACTAGCCTCACATACACAGGCTCATTGCAGTTGAGTACAAGTTCACCAAAAAAAAAAAAAATGAGTTGTTTGCCAAAAGCTTTGGTAACTTTACAAATTTCATGTGAGGGGCCAGGGATATAGCTCAGTGGTTCAGACCTCTTGTGAAACAATACCACTGTCCACCCCAGGGCCAGGGATGTAGCTCGCGGCATCATCCTGCCTGGCAAGCACAAGGTCCTGAGTCCGATTCTACATACTAGAAAATAATTTTTAAAAATTTACCTCAGCCTATTAATGTATTAACTTTGTGCCCTCAAATGTCATATAGCCTTGATGAATTTGTTTCCATCTTCAGAAATAGAGGATAATCTCTGCTGGTCTTCAACGATGGAGACATAGTATTTGGCATATATTAGGCACTCAATAAATGCTAGTACTTTTGTCTGAAATAAGGACTTCCTTTATAGAGGCTTTTCTTTAGTTTTATTGTATTACTTTATATACTGAGAGTCTGAAAAGAACCAGGCCAAACTGCCCAGCTAAACTCTTAACTCATGATCTTCCTTCCTCAGCCTATGAGTAGCTGGGATTACAGGCATATACTACCATGCCCAGCTCTCTACTTTCTTAATTTTTTATCTTCCTTTTTTTACTGTTATTTTTCAAAATAGATGTAATTAATTGTCGAGTGTGTACATTTACTCAATGTCAGCAGCACATCACTGTGACCAAAGACCTGAGAATAGAGCAGTGTAACGGGAAAGTGTTCAGGTTCATGGTTTCAGAGGTTTCAGTTTGTAGTTGGCTCATTTGCTTTTAGGCCTTGGCAAGTCACAAACCTTGTGGCAGAAAGATGTGGCGGAAGAAAGCTGCTCACCTCAGAGCAGCCAGGAAGCAGAGAAGGAGCAAGAGGCTGGGGATGAGATACAGTCCCCAGCGGCCCACCCTGAGCACCCCACTGCCTCCAGCTGGCCTTACCTCCTGAGAACCCACTCAGCCGTCAACTCATCAAACCCTTTGATATAGAGTTGGTACACATGTGATCTAGTCACCTCTGAACATTGCTGCATTATGGATCAAGCCTTCAATATACGAATCTTCAGTGATGCTTTGCATTTAAACCATACCACTCATAAAAAGGAAAAAACAGGCACAAAGCTTATATATGGAGAGGGGTGGGGGTGGGCAGGGGAATGGGAGAAAGTAAGAATCAACATGTGTTAAGTGCAGTATGGGTACAAATTCTCGATGAGTGTGACCATAGCGTATACCTAAAATATACTAATAAAGAGAAAATTGATCAGTCAATCAACCATACGTAGACAGCAGTATACCACTGCTCTGTACATGTCTGAAATTGAAATAGAGCACAGTAGTGGTGTCTTGCTTGTAACCACAGCACTCTGAGAGGCTGAAATGAGAAGATCAAAAGTGCGAGTCCAGCTTGGGCAACGTAGCAAGACTGTCTTTTTAAAAAAGTCAAAAGGGCTGGGGATTTAACTCAGGGTGAAAGCCCTCACATCAATCCCCAGTACAAAAGGAAAAGGAAAGAGGAAGAGTGGGGGGAAGGAGAGGAAGTAAGCAAAAGGAAGTAACATTTAGAAAAATCATCTAAATAAATTAATTTTTGTAATTTTTGAAGGAAGGGGCATTTGTGGACTTCTTTCGTAGAAGAAGTTAACATAAATCTAAAGGAATTTTTCCTTATTGTTTGATGACGCTAACACAAGTCATCTGTATTATTTGATATTTGTCATGGTTTTCCAAATCCATAATCGGCCTATTGATTTTTTTAAATGTTTTAAGCTAAAATGATTTTGGTCATTTTTGTTATTTAGCTTGTCTCATTCTCTTCACTTTTTTCTACTTTGTAACACAGATGACATTATTGTCCTTAAAAACATAGGGGAATACGACACTGAAGTGGAAACGGACAATATAAAACACCTGATGGCAGCAGGAGAGCAGTCAGATCCACGCGAACACAACTGGAGAAAAGGTAAAGCACACTAAAAATCTGTGGGATCTGTTGAGTAACACAGGCAGGCAAAATGAAGAACTTGCAGTCTTGTTCTGAAGTTGTATCATATTACTTGTTTCATTTCTCTTGGATATGGATTCATAAAGGGTTGGTAAGAATTCATAACAAGTCAAATGAAAATAATTTGAATTTATATGAGTAGCTTCCCTAAGGGAAGGCAGGATGAGAAAACCAGTCATAGAGGTTAGGAGATGTTGTGTACCTGACAGATGAGTCAGATCTCAGTGTTAGGAGGTGATATAGGAAGGTTAAGAGTGTGGCCTGTAATGCCGTAGTATTCTGTCTGGCTGATAGTCCGACTAGTCTCTGGGTAGTGCCCGGTCACGTGATGAGAGCATAGCAGAGTGGGGAAAAATAATCCACAAAGAATAAGAAATAAAGAATGAGTGATAGTTTATTATTTGGGGTCCCAGGAGTTGATCTTTAGATCTCTCTTGGGTAAACACCATTTGATCTTGACTCTATCCTGGCTAAGACCACGAGCTCTGGATTAGTCAGTATTTATGATTATACAACATAGCAAAGGGACATGAAGACAGATGTGGGGAACAGGAGAACTAATGCACTCAATGAGCCAGGGTTGGACAAGGAGGAATAATTATATATTGTGAAAGACAGGTCACAGTTAACAAGCCACCTATGCTATCTTCCCTGTCATAGTTAACAAGCCACTTGCGTTACGTGGCTAACACTTGATCTTAGAGAATGGCTGCACTATCATAACTCTTTAGCTGCAGTTTCCTTGCTATAGAGAAATCAGAATCTCATAGGTCACTGAGACCTGATTTGTGACTGTTGGCACAGGGATGCCTGTCTCCGAACATCAGCCAAAATGTAAATTAACAATTCAGACTTAGGCCTTGGGATAACTCCTAATCTTAATCAATAGCCAAATTCACATGTCAAGTCAATAATGTCTAAAGCCTGCTCAGCGCAGTTTCATCCTCATCTCCTGCAATATTCACATTTTGTGATAAGTATATTGTTGGAAAAAGAGACTGAGATAAATTTTGAAAAATATCCTCTAGCCAGATATAGTAGCTCATGCTTGTAATCCTAGTAAGCAGGAGGCTGAGGCAGGAGGATTACAAGTTCTAGGACTGTGTAGACTACATAGCAAGCCTGAGGTCAGCCTAGATTACATAAAAAGACCCTATTTTGAACAAAACAAAGTCCCCTCTACCCCTAACCACATTGGCCAGTGCAGTGAACATATTTTAAGCTTTATACCCCAAGCAAAACAGATCACTGGGACAAATATCCATATGATTGATACAAGGCAAACAGTTTCTCTTCAACTTTCTTTTTTCTATTGGAATATTCATTCAGTTAATTTCAGATAACATGTTCCAGCTTTGCTGACATATGAAATCAGATTTAAGGTGTTGTATATGAGTTATCTAAAAACTTACCCTGTGCCTTAGTTATTTATCTCTCTCTCTTTTCTTTTTTCTTCCTATTTGGTACCAGGGATCAAACTCAGGGCCTTGCACTTGCCAAGCAGATGTGGCCCCACTAAGCAACATCCCTGGCCCAGTTACTTTTCTCATAACTGAGACAAAATACACAACACCCAAAGTTAAAAAAGAAAAGGTTTATTTTGGCTCAGTTTGTAATCAATTTAGCCTGTAGTTGGCTGGCTCTGAGGCAGGGTGGTGCTGGAGAGAACAGTCTGTGGCAGGGTGGGCAGGAAGCAGAGCCTACCTTGTTCCTGTCACTTTATTCTCCATCTGGGCTACAAGTCTATTGGTTGGTGCTGCCACAACCCAGGGTGGGGCTTCCCTCCTCAGTAAATCCATTCAGACACGCAGAGCTATGTTGATACAAGCAGTGGACTGATCCAATACCACACACCCTTAATCCATATTCACACACCCTAGATCTAGCCACCTCCGAAAAGCCCCACCTATCTGTTTTTATACAGTCTTTAGTTTTCTTACAATATCAGAGTAGATTTAGAGTAGTGCGTGAGGCTTTGAGGGGACATCTAAACACCAGCTATAACACCCTTTTAAGATAAAAAGAAATAGGGGCCGGGGAGTTAGCTCAGTGGTTCCGTCGCCTGTCTTGCAGGCGCAAGGGCCTGGGTTCGATTCCCCGGTAACCACATAACAATACTGGGTGTGGAGACCCACACCCAGCAGCAACCAGTACCACATCCCACAGTGCCAGGCGTGGTGGCTCACGCCTGTCATCCCAGCACTCGGGAGGCAGAGGCAGGAGGATTGTGATGTGAGTTGGAGGCTGAGCTCAGGGCCAGCCTGAACCACAAAGTGAGACCCTGTCTCCAAAAACCTAAAAAAAAAAAGATAAAAAGAAATAATACGGCAAAGACTGTACTAAAACTTAGTCTAAGATATCTGAGTGACTAAATAGCAGACATCCTGCAAAACCTAAATGTACAGGTTTTAAAAATAAGCTCATAGTTAGTATTGTGGAAATATATGTTGAATTTACTGATTGAAAATAGAAAAAATAATTATTTTTCAAAGGGTATGCAATAAACTCTGAAAGAGGTGATGATGATGACGATGACCATGACAATAACGACAATGAGGATGAGGATGTTGATGTTGATGGTGTTGATGATGAAGCAGATGAAGAACATCATCCGTCTGAATCTGGACAAAAAAGCCCTTTAAACCAACAGCCTAAAGAAAAGCAGGTAAATATCAAGAACTAACAAAAGGTCCCAAATTCAACATATCTATTTCATTTTTTAATTGGTTTTATTGGTACATTTTATATACATGTTATGACCACAATCAACATTGAGGATTTGTATCAGTGCATGACAGAATGTAATTCTCATTTTTTTCCCCATTCCCCTGCCCTCAAACTCCCCACCCCCTATATTTCTTAATATTGAAAATTATTTTAAGCAGGGTGTGGTGGCACATGTGGGAGGCCCAGATAGGATGACCATCGCTGCTTTAACACTAGCCTGGACTCCATACTGAGTTCCAGGCCAGCTGAACTGTGTAGTATGACCCTGTCTAAAAGAACAAACAAACAAAAAAGAATTATTTAAATTGTTTGGAGAGCAGGGATTTTTTTTTTTTGTTCTTATTCTTCCATGGTGCCTTAAACACAATTTAAATTCTATATTTGTTAGTTGAATTTTTGCCCATCTTTTAAAAATTCAAATCTTTATTGATACATTATATATACACATCATTATCGCATTCAACACTGAGTTTGTACCATAATATGACATGACTTGATTCTCATTTTGTCCCATTCCCTCACCCACCTTACAACTGTTCACCCCCATATGCATAAGCTTTGTTTTCTTTTTTTATTACTATCACATTCTTTTTCCCCTTGTTATTTACCCCAACACCCTCTTTCCTTCTAAATATTTTCTATTTCACAATATCTACTATATATACTAGAACTCATTTACATAAACATTTGAATGTTTGCTATTTTCATTTATCACTAAAGTTTGTATTTCTAAAATGGTAAAATAGATTACTAGTTATTATCATTCAGTCTGTATAATTATTTTCATTTTTGTTTTCATACAGTCTTTAGTTGTTTTACAATATCAAAATAGTTTTAGAGGCCTTGTGCATTAATTGTGAAAACCAGAAGTAAAATGAAGTAGGTTATAAATCAACAAGTGGGACAGATGGTAGCACAGTCCAACAACACCTCTAAACTTGTATAGCTGAGCTGGTCACTGAAGAAAAGTTGCTAATGTTGCAGCTCAGCGTAGAAATGGATTCTTATGATGTATGATCATAGATTTTTTTTTTAAAAAGTGAGGAGTCTGGAAGCTTAAACCGTTGTTGTCAGATTATATAAATGCATTGCATCCATTTATTTTTTTCTTTTAGAAAGGGCCGTGCTGTATTTTCAAATATTTGAAGGATTAATTTAAATTGATTAAACAGATATTAATTCAGTGCCTACCTACTCTCTACAGACACTACGGCACCAGAGCAGCTAGCTTCAAATAATTATATATGGTGGTGAAAGACAAAGAGAAGAAAGAGATGTAATGTCGGAAAGAAATGTTCTCATAGGGTTTATGTTCTACATTGCAGGGTTATAATAATTCATTCTGATAGCAGGAACTTCAGAAAGTGTGATGGAAGAGATGGCATTTGATCCATGCCTTATAGGATGAAGGCTTTTTCTAAAAAAAAAAAAAAAAAAATTGTAAAGAAGAACTGAACTTCCTTTTGCTACAGTCCAAAATGTTTGAATAAAATAATGTAAAACATTATTTTCAAATTGAAAGCATATTAACATCATTCATATTTTTGAAACTTAAGACTGTAAGTACAGCAGGACTCACCAGAAAAAAAATACAACAAAGAAAATGTAATTATTGAATAGTGATAGTTTTCAATTATGCTTTGCAATTTTAATAAGCTAGTTAGTACTTTGCATGATTTAATCATCATACCAATAGGACACAGTTGTATTTGTTCAACAATTCTTCATCATAGAAGATTTTCTGCTTGCTATACAGAAAGAAAACTAATATGCATTCTGTTTTTTAAAGATAGGAAATTTGTAACACTCAACTTGAATTTTTTTTTTCTGGAGGGTGCTGGGGGTTGAACCTTGGGCTTTGCACATGCTTAGCATGGATTCCATAAGTGAGCTGTACCCTCAGTCCTGAAAAGATTTTTTTGTGTGTGTGTGTTTGTGAAAAGACTGCAATCTCCTCTGGAAATGGTCCACAGGAGTTGGCCCTCAGTTCTATTTTTCTTGATGACCCATTATGCTTCCAACACTCATCACTTGCAAGGAAGAGGTACATGTGCATTCCATCCCAACCTGCTTATTTAGACTTTTTCAGAAAAACGCTGTAGAGTGGCTATGGTCTTATAGTTTAGCAAAACAATTATTAAGGCCTTCTGTGTGTAATATTCTTTGTGCTGGTTTCTTCACTACTACTAGCAGTTGCTTTCAATTTCTTTCAGTGCTGCAAGGTAAGTTTTGTCCAGTAACATTTACTAGTGTAAAGCCTGATTCCTCAGCACAGTACACGTGACTTTATCTACTGCAACTTTTATGTACTATCATAAGGGTTTGTCGAGTTTTCATTATTTATATTTGACTGGTTTGCTCTACAGCCTTTTTCTTTAAAAATTGAAGAGATAAGCTGAGATGTTACTGGATCAATTTACTTAAACAGTATTATGAAAGCCTACTTTACAGATTTCTTTCCCCTTTGTTTTTCTTCTTAGAATTATTTATTTAAAGAGATTTTTAAAAAAATTATTATCAGGCAGGCAAAGAATAACTGGTATGATTTTGAATTTTCCTATAATTCTAAGGATTTGTAATATAAAATGTTAAATATGCCATCTCTCAACTAAAGTCACATAATATATTTGCTTGTTTAGTATTAAATGTAGATCTAGAAAATGTTAGGTAGAATTAACTTTGGATATACTAATATTCCATATTTGTATTAAAGTTTTGTTTGCATAATATATTTTCTACTAATGACATGGAATATCAGAGCTATTTTGCAAGTTAGTTTTGAGAACTGTTATATAAAAGTAGGGACTGAAATTCTAGAGGAAACTCTTGCCATAGAAACGGTCTTGAAAAATGTGATTATGACTTAATAAAATCATAGAATATGTGTTTCATATGTTTTGTATAATTGGGGTCCTTTGCAGGAGAAATCCAACGACGACTGTAAAGCCCAGTCAAAGAAAGATCAAGGCCAGTCGGGGAAAACAGAGCATCAGTTGGAAAGAAATCAAGACAACTTAGAGAGATCTCATGTTAAATCCAAGAGATCACATGCTCACAGAGAAATGTCTCGTGGCCACTCAAATAGATCTTATGGCCACTCAGAGAGATCTTATGACCACTCAGACAGATCTCATGACTACTCAGACAGATCTTATGGCTACTCAAAGAGATCTCATAGGCACTCAAAGAGATTTCATAGTCTCTCAAAGAGTTCTTGTAGTCGCTCAAAGAGATCTCGTAGTCGCTCAAGGCGATCTCATAGTTGCTCAAGGCGATCTTATATTCGCTCAAAGAGATCTCATAGTCGCTCAAAGAGATTTCATAGTTGCTCAAATAGATCTCGTAGTCGCTCAAAGAGATCTCGTAGTTTCTCAAGGCGATCTCGTAGTCTCTCAAGGCGATCTCGTAGTCGCTCAAGGCGATCTCGTAGTAGCTCAAAGGGATCTCGTAGTCGTTCAAGGCGATCTCTTAGTCGCTTGAGGAGAATTTATAATCGCTCGAGGAGATCTTATAATCACTCGAGGAGATCTCATAGTTGCTCGAGGAGATCTTGTAGTCGCTCAAGGCGATCTCATTCTTGCTCAAGGCAATCTTATAGTCACTCAAGGAGATATTATGGTCAGTCAGGCCAGTGCAGGAGATACCGAAGACACTTATCAGAAGAAAGATTCAAAACATCCCTCAAAAGTAACTCTGACTATGACAGGTAAAATACAATGAATACTTTGTCATTATTATAATGTGTTGAGTAAAGTGGAAATGTAAAGGCATACTTTAAAGTTGTATATTTTAATAGTTAATATCTCCTGTAGTAACAGACATGTATTGGGACAAAAGTATTAATAGAACAAAGCTGTTATGTACATGCTTATGAGTGTTATTTCAGCTTACATCTTCTAGCTGTCATTCATTTTCTCAAGGTGTTCCATTAAGTTATTTAATATGCTTTCCATGGTAGAGTCCCATGTACTTGCTAGCTTTTCCTTCTAAGTCTACTCTAAAATCAGAATGTATTGACTCCATATCCTTTTCACTTTGGACTTTCCAACCTGATAGGAAGCTAATATAGCCACAAATTATGCCATATTGAACAGTTATGGTAATGAATTTCTGTGTTTCCTTCTCTAGTTTCTTCCTAAAGAATCCTCAGGGAGCCTTTAGCAGATGAATGATAGCTATGTCTTTGAGCAGCTGAACTTCTTGGCTTTCCACTATTTAGACTATATGACAGGATGCTGTTCTATCTCGGATGCAAAACTAACATCCTGAATATATTTTGAATACATTTTATGTATTCATTATTGCCTTCTGAAACTAGTAGGATAGATTTGTCTATCCCAGCACAAGAATCAGAAAAATTTAAATAGTATTGTGGATTTTTTAAAAAACAGTGCATTTTTGTATTATTTAAGTTATTTTAAAATTATTTATTTTAAGTTATGTTTAAGTTATTGTTAATTATTAAGTTATTATTTGTTATTTGATGGTACTTTTGTTAAGTTATTATTATTTGTTATTTTATGGTACTTTTATTTATTAAGTTATAAATAAAAATTTAATTTTAGTTAGAAATTCTCAGTGATTGGCTTCAGTTCACATAATAAATGTCTGACCAAATATTTGATTTCATATTAATCACTGCACATAACTGCCACTTTAATTAAAATATTTCTAAAATGTTCCGGTTATTGTATATACATTCAAAGTCTGATACAGACACCACTTTCATGTAAAGGCTCCACTCATTTATATTAGCAATACACATATAATTTAGTATACAGAATTAAAACATGTGTAACAGTGTTGGCAAGCAATTTGTATGTCAACATTTATTAGGGATTCTCACAAAGTACTTCATTTTGTTTATTAATTTTTGTCAGGGATACTTTAGTGAGCCCTAGGTTTGATCTCTAGCTCTCCAAAAAATGCCTAATTAAATATAATGAACAAGTCTTTTTAAATTTTCCTTTATCTTTTACTATTATATCTTATATCCTTCACACAAATAAACAGTACTTGAATAAGTTATCAAATGTAGTTCAAGGGAGGCTCTGGATTCATTCCCCAACAGTGGGGGTAAAAAAGACATGGGATAATAATCACTGTTAGATGTCTTCTTTGGCTGAACAAAGGAATAGCAGAACAAAACTATTTTTTTTTTTTGTACCTCCACTAGGGAGCTGACCCAAAATGAGTGACAAATCTGTAGATCTTAAATTAGCTTTCTTGTTCACCCGATGAAAGCTTTGCTAAGCATAGCCAAGAGTTTCAAAGAAAATGGGGTAGTTTGGGACCTCTTGGTAATGCAGCTCCATTTACAGGACCTGGGAATGTAGCTCAGTGGACCAGCTGAAAGCCTAGCATATGTAAGGCCCTGAGTTCGGTTCTTAACATCAAACCAAACCAAGCAAAAGCAAATATAAATAAACAAACAAAATCAAAACAAATCTTCTATTACAGAAAGATAATTAATGTCTCATTATTACTCAGCATCTCTTTGGATGTGAATATTAGCTAACATTCTAAGTAATTCCTGAAATTATTTTAGGCATGATTATAGTTGATAAATCAGATCTTTGAGTTGCAGACTCCTAATATATTTCACTTTGAAGACAAGTTTTTCTATTTGATTTCTTTCTTTTTATTCTCACATTTTTAATTTTTCCTTAGCCTCACTTATTGCTTAATTGTTGTTAGTTTTTTAAATTATGTTTTTGAAGATGCCAATGAGAATTTGATGCTTTTCAAAGATTGGCCTCTAAAGAGGTACATATGAGTAACTTGAGTGAGTAAGAACAACAAAAGACTAAGAAGATACGACTCTGTGTCCGAAATCTATCACAAAATATGTCATTGAACAAATCAGTTAATAATTCTGGGTCTCAGTTTCCTAGTATAGGAAAGAAGAAATCTCAACTGCGTGACTTTTACTTTTTCCTTTTCCTGGTACCAGGGATCAAACTCATGACCTTGCACTTGCAAGGTAGGCACAGGGCCACTGCGCTAATTCCCCAACCCCTAACTACATGACGTTAAAAATATATACCAACTAAAAATATCTTAGTTTATACAAAAATGAGTTTTTTTCATTTGTAGTTTAAAACATAATATAATGTTTACCATCTTAACCAAAACTTTTTGGTACTAGTATTTCAACCCAGGCATGCATGCTAAGCACACACACACTGCTACTAAGCTATCCCCCTCTCGGTCCCATCTTAACCATTTTTAAGGGTACAGCTTAGTGGTGTTAATTACATTCATGTTATTGCACTATATATCAGAATATTCAGAACATTTTTATCTTGGAAATTTAGATCTCTAAACCCTTAAAACTTCTCTTTTTCACTCTTACCATTCTACTTTTTTCCCCCATGAGTTAAACTACTTTATGAGATACTTTAGATACCCCATATAAGTGAAATCATAGAGCTTTTGCCTCTTGTTCCTGCTTTATTTTACTTAGCATGATATCCTTGAAGTTCATCCATGTTGTAGTGTGTGTCAGAATGTTGAATGAGTCTCCATTTTATGTATGTACCACATTTTGTTTACTCATCCATTCAGCAATCAGTTCTTGGAGTCCTTCCACCATTTGAGTATTATGAATAGTGCTTCTGTGAACATAGATGTGTGAATTTCTCTGAGACCCTAACTTGAGTTCTTTTTGAAAGACACTCAGTTGTGGGCATGCTGGTTTCTTATGGTTCCATTTGGAATTTTAAAACAAATTTCCATATTGCTTTCCACCATTTTAGAGTCTCAACAATGAACAATGTTTCCAATTTTTCCACATCCTTGTGTTTTTGTTGTTTTTGTTATTGTTTTGTTTGTTTTCTACCAGAGGTCAAAGTCAGGACCTTGAGCTTGCCAGGCAGGCACCAGAACTACTGAGCTAAATCTCGGCCCTCAAGATCCTTGTCAATACTTGTTTTTTCTATTTCTCTGAGATAAGCCAACCTCATGGGTGTAAAGTATCTCACTGTGATTCCTACCTGCATTTTGCTGATTACTAATGATTACTAACAGTGCTGAATATCTTTTTATATGTTTGTTGACCATTTACATGTTGTCTTGTAAGAAACATCAATCTAAGTCTTTTGCCCTTGTTAATTGGATTGAGTCTTTGTTATTGTACGAATTCGTATATATTCTAGATCCCTTATCAGATACGTTTTGCAAGTATTTTCACTCATTATGTAGATTGTCTTCAGTCTACTTATTGTGCCTTTTGGGGTTCGGATGTTTTTAAATGGTGTTATAGGGTTGAGGATGTATCTCAGGGGAAAAGCACTTACTTAATGGGCAAGGGGCCTTAGGTTCAGCCCGTGGTAGCCCAGGTAAATTAATTAAATTGTGATATAATCCCATTTGTATAATTGTGGTTTTGTGGTTTGTGCTGTGGTGTCCTGTCCATGAAATCTCTGCCAATTCGAACTTCAAGGAGCTTTTCCCTTATGTTTTCTTCTAGGAAGACTGTTTTCTTTTGTTTTTATGATAGAAACTGGGTATCAAATCCAGTGCTTCATACATGCTAGGCAAGCACTGTCTCTGAGCTATAGTAACAGCTCTCTTCCATCAATTTTATAGTTTTGGGTCATAGGTAAGCTTTTAATTCATTTTGAGTTAACTTTTGTACACAAAAAAACATTCATTTGTTTGCAGTCCAGCTTTTCCAGCCCTATTTGCTGGACAGTCCCTTTTCAGTTGTGTGATCTTGTTGAACCCTTGTTGAAGATCATTTCTCCATTTACCAGTGATGCTGAACATTTCTTCGTATGCTCCTTAGATGCTTTTACTTCTTCCTCTGAAAAGTGTCTGTTCATTTCAGATGCCCATTTTTGAATTGGGTCTTTAAATTTGGGTGGGCTGATTTTTTTAAGCTCCTTGTATATTCTAGATAGTAGCCCTTTGTCTGAGAAACAGCTGGTAAAGATTCTTTCCCATATTGTTGGTTACCTTTTTGCTCTGTTGGTGGTTTTCTTTGCTGTGCAGAAGTTTTTTCAAAGAATGAGATCCCATTTGTTGATTTCCTCTGCCAGGTCTCGTGCCATAGAAGTTTTGTTCAGGAAGTCTTTCCCTACGCCCATGTCTTTAAGAGTTTTACATAACCTGTTATGCAGCAGGTTTAGTGTTTCTGTTTCAATATTTAGGTCTCTAATCTACTTTGATTTTAGCTTAGTACACGGTGAAAAAGATAGGTCTAGCTTTAGTCTTTGACAGGTTAAAGCCCAGTTTTTCCAGCACCATTTGTTGAAGAGACTATTGTTCTTCCATTAAGGGTATTTGGCTCCTTTGTAAAAGATGAGGTGACTCAGTGTATCTGGAGTTGTTTCTGGACCTTCTAATCTACTCCACTGATCCTCAGGTCTGTTACTTTGCTGGTACCTTGCAGTTTTATCACAATGGCTTTGTAATATAGTTTCAAGTTGGGTATTGTAATACCCCCATACACACCATGTCCTTGATTCTTAGATTAGCTTTCGCTATTCTAGGTTTTTTGTGGTTCCAGGTGAATTTTGGGATTATTTTCTCTAGATTTGTGAAATATGCTGATGGGATTTCAATTGGGATTGTGTTCAGTCTATATAGTACTTGTGGGAGTATAGCCATTTTGACAATACTGGGTATTCCTACCCAGAAGCAAAGTATGTCTTTTCATTTGCTCATATTCTCTTCAATCCCCTTTTCCAGAGTGTGGCAGTTTTCAGAATACAGGTTTTTCACTTCCTTTGTTATATTGATTCCTAGATATTTCATTTTGGGGAATGCTATTGTGAAAGGGATTGACTCCTCAATTTTTCTTTTCAGTGGGTTTGTTGTTTGTGTATACAATGGCTATTGATTTTTTAACATTGATCTTATATCCAGCTATGCTACTAAATTTGATGATTAAATCTAGCAGTTTTTTGGTTGAGTTTTTAAGATACTCTATATAATAGAGTTTCGTGTCATCAGGAAATAATAACAGTTTAACTTCTTCCTTCTCCCGTCTTTATTTTCATTTTTTTCTCTTTTCTAATTGCAGTGGTTAAGGTTTTCAGCACTATATTGAACAGGAGTGGTGAGAGAGGATATCCTTGTTCCTGAACTTAGCGTGAAAGGTTTCAGTTTTGACCAGTTAGTATGATGCTGGCTGTTGGTTTCTCATAAATAGCTTTATTAGTTTGAGATAGCATCCGTCTATTTTGATTTTTTGTAGGGTTTTGATCATGAAAGGGTGTTGTATTTTGTCGAACGCTCTTTCTGCATCAATTGAGATGACCATATGGTTTTTGTCCTTGAGTCTATTAATATAGCAATCACACTTACTGATTTACATATTTTGAACCATCTTTGCATCGGTGAGATGAACCCAACTTGGTCAGGGTGTATGATCTTTTTGATGATTCTCTGTATTTTGTTTGCCAATATCATATTGAGGATTTTTGCATCAGTGTTCATGAGGGAGATTGGCCTGTAGTTCTCTTCTTTGGTTGGGTCTTTCTCTGCATTTGGAATCAAGGTGATGGTTGCTTTTCCAGAAATGGATTTAGGAGTACTGCTTCCCTTTCATTTTCATTAAAGAGTTTGAGAAGTAGAGGCTCTAACTCTTTAAAAGTTTTGTAGAACTCAACAGTAAAGCCATCAGGACCAGGACTTTTCTTTGTTGGTAGGTTTTTTATTACATTTTTCAATTTCAGAGATTGATATTGAGGTGTTTAACATTTCTATATCTTCTTCATTCAATTTTGGAAGTTCATATGTGTCTAGAAATCTACCCATTCTACATTTTCCATTTTATTGAAGTATAAATTTTCAAAGTAGGTGTTTATTATCCTCTGGACTTCTTCTGGGTCCTTGGTAATTTCCTACTTTTCATTCCTAATAGTATGGATGTGGCCTTTTCCTTCCTTTGTTTGATAAGGTTGGCTAAGGGTCTATCAGTTTTGTTTATCCCTTCAAAGAACCAACTCTTTGATTCATTGATTTTTTTTGTTTTGTTCTCTTAGTCTCCATTGTATTAATTTCCGTTCTGATCCCTATAATTGCTTGCCTAATACCAGCTTTGAGTTTTTCCTGCTCCTTTTTTTCTAGTAGCTTGAGGTTCAGCATTAGATTGTTTATTTGAGCTTGCTCAGTTCTCCTGTTGTAGGTGTTCAGTGCTATGAATTTTCCTCATAGAACTGCCTTCATTGTATCCCATAAATTCTTATATGTTGTACTAGGGTTATCATTTAATTGTAAAAACTGTTTAATTTCCTCATTAGTTTTTTCTGTGACCCATTGGTTGGTCAGCAGAGTGTTGTTCACTTCCATGTGTTTGTAAAGATCCTGGAAATTCTTTTGTTATTTATCTCCAATTTCAGGGTACTATGGTCTGACAGTATGCAGGGGATAACTTCAGTTCCTTTGTATTTACTTAAATCTGTTCTATAAAGTAGCACGTGGTCTATTTTGGAAAATGATCTGTGAGCAGCTGAGAAGAATGTATATTCTGACTTTGGGGGGTGAAGTACTCTGTAAGGATCTATTAAGTCCATTTGTTGAAGAGTTTGGTTTAACTAAAGTATTTTCTTCCTGACTTTCTGTCCAGTTGATCTGTCTCTTTGTGACAGCAGGTTATTCAGGTTCCCCACTCTTATGGTATTGATGTTTACCTGGCTGTTCATTCCAGTAATGTTTTTTTTATATACTTGGGTTCATTAGAACTTGGTGCATAAATATTTAAAATTGTTACTTCTTTTTCTTAGATTATTCCCTGTGTGAGAAGATAGTGTCCTTCTTTGTCTCTTCTTTATCAGTTTTGGCTTGAAATCTATTTTGTCTGCAAATAAGATAGCAACTCCTGCTTTTTTGCAGTTTCCTGTCACAAGGAGAATTATTTTCCATCCCTTTACTTTCAGTCTATGACTTTGTTTCTCAAGTAGGTATGATTCTTGTATGCAACAGATTGTAGGATCTTGCTTCTTGATCCATTCTGCCAGTCTGTATCTCTTAATTGGCACATTGAGTCCATTGACATGAATGGTTATGACTGATATAGACACTTAGTGCTGTCCTGTTTTCCTGTTCTTGGCTCTGTTATTCTTTGCTTTTGCCCTTTCCCCATCAGTTTCTTGTTTGGCTCCATGGGTTGACTCTGTTGGGTCTCATGGGTTTGTAACTTTCCTTATTTTTCTCCAAGATATTTTAGAATGTTTTGGAGTGCAGGTTTTGTATTTGTGAAGTTTTTCAGGTGTTCTTTGTCATGGAAGTATCTTATTTCTCCCTCTGTTCTGAAGGATAGTTTTGCAGGATAGATCAGTCTGGGTTGGAAGTTGTTTTCCTTCAAAGCTTTAATCACTTCACTCCAGCCTCTTCTCGCATTGAGTGTTTGGACTGAAAAAGTCTGCTGTGATCCTGATGGGCTTACCTTGGTATGTAATTTTTTCTTTTCTCCGACTGCTTTCAGTATTTCATTCTTTTTTTTAATGTCTGGAACTTTTATAATTACATGCCTAGGTATAGATTTTTTCATGTCACAAGCATGTAGAGTTCTATATGCTTCATACATTTGTATGTATAGTTCTTGTTCTTTTTTTGTAAAGTTTTCTGCTATTATCTCTGTGGACAGTTTTTTAAATTTCTTTTGTATTATCTCCTGCTTCCTCAGTGACTCCAATCAATCTTATGTTATTCTTCTTTGAATCATCTAGGAGTTGTTGGATTGATTTCTCTGGATCCTTTGCCATTTTCCATAAATTATGCCTTTCCTATTCATTGCTGAGATCCTGTCTTCTAGGTCTGAAATTCAGTCTTCTGCCATATTTATTCTATTGTACAAACTTTCACTTTCTTTCTTGCTTACCTAGACCTCTGCTTGTAGCTGTTTAAAAGATTCCATTGCTTTTGCTATCTCGGATTCTATCAACTCCCCGATTTCCTCTTTAGCTTTATTAATCATGTTGTTAACTATGTATAGTATCTCTGTTTTCATTAGAGATCAGTTCTGATTTCCATTTTACTAGATCTGCTTTGGTTACCATCTCAGAGTGTTCTGTTGATTGAGATTCAGACTTCTCCATTTCCCTTCCCCCATATTACCTTGGGCTAAAGATCTTTGCATCTGAGACTTTGAATTTTTCCACATCTCTGAGCTTTTGTCACTGCTGTTATTTTTGGCTTTATATTTGCCCTGTTGTCTGGCAATATTTTAGCAAGTCTCTTTCTTCCTAATATGTAGGACCCTTAAGATATCAGTATTTCTTGAATTGTTCTTCTTGGGTCTCCAATGGGCCATAAACAACCCTAGTTCTGGCATATCATGGAAGGCTCTCAAAGAGAACAGCCAGATCACCTTGATAGAAAAGCACTGAGTAGCAGAGGCCAGCAGGCCCCAGCCCCTGGTTCAGGTGCCTAATTGTACCACCTGAGGTTGTGGCACACTCGGCTGCACCCAGTTTACCTAGAGTGTCCCTTGACATCCATGGCATGGTCAGCATAGAAGCAGGCAGGCCCCTGTAATATATTTTTATGACAGAAAGCATGCGCCCTCTAAGTTGATTTTTCTTTTTGAAATTTCTTTTGGCTACCTATGTGCCTTGAGATTCTATATGGATTTTAGGATGATGTTTTTATTTCTGTAAAAATTACTTTTAGGCTTTCAGGAGGGAATATATTGAATTTGTAGATCACTTGTGGTAACACAGATATCGTCATGATATTAAGTCTTCCAATCCAAGCACACTGAATCCTTATCGATTTATTTGTGTCTTTTAAAACTTCTTTGAGTGGGGCCTGAGATTTAGCTCAGTGGTTCCAATGCCTGTCTTGCAAGCTCAAGGACCCGGGTTTAATCCCCTGGTAACCACATACAGTACTGAGCGTGGAGACTCATGCCCAGCAGAAATCAGTACCACAAACCACAGTGCCGGGCATGTTGGCTCA
>PVIR01033348.1:0-18010 GCA_004026965.1 Petromus typicus | reverse complement strand
AATCATCAAATTTTTTCTTTCCCTTCTTACTTCTACTCCCCCTTTTCCTTTGAATATTCCCTTACTATTTCAAAATACCTATTATACATTTTAGAATTTATTAACATCTTCAGTTCCTTATACCAGAAAAAAGATATGATATTTATATGTCTGTGTCCTATTTATTTCAGTTATGAGTATGTCCTTAAAGTAGGTCCCTGTGAGTATAAAGGACTCAAATTTATCATTTTATACAGTAGAGTAATACTCTATTGTGTATACGTGTGTATATATATCTATATCTATATCTATAGATATGATATAGATCTCTCTCTATTCTCTCTATATATAGAGAGATCTATATCTATATCTATAGATATATGACTTCTAATCTTAGTTTTCTGAGGAATCGCCACACTGGTCTCCACAGTGGCTGTACCAATCTACATTCCCACCAACAGTGGAGAAGGATTCCTTTATACTCACAGCTTCGCCAGCAATTTTTTTTTTAAAGATAGCAGCCATTCAGAACAAAATCTTGCCACTGTTAGCAAAATGGATGGGACTTGTAAACATGATGTTAAACAAAGTAAGCCCAACACAGGAAGACAAGAACTTGTGCTTTTTCTGGTGTTAAAAAGTTGATCTGAATGTAGAATGGTGATTATCTGAGAATAGGAACAGAGGGATGGATAAAGAAAAACAGTATCTGAAGGATGTGTGGTGTGTACTTACATGTATATGTCAATCAGAGCCCAGTGCAGACAAAGTTAATTCAAGTTAATCGAAATATTGTGTCTTTTCTCTTGTGAAATAGAAAATATTTAAAAAGAAATGGGGTGTAGGGGTAAGTAAAGGGCAGAAAACTAATGTGATGTTAATAAAAAAGAAAAAGCCTATGTATACAGGAGACAGAGGTAGGGAATGTATATAGTGGGCTGGGTAGGGAAATAGGAAAATATGAGAATCAAATTGTGTCATATCATACACTGGTACAAATTATCAATGCTGAAAGTGACTATGATGTGTATAATGTACCAACAAAGATTTGAATAAAAAAATTGTACTTAAGTAGGCAATTTTTATTTTTTAACAGACCAACGTAACATTTAATAGTTACATTAGAGCTTGCTTCTGCTGCTTAAAACCTTGGCTACTTTTTTTCCAATATTGCAGTCTCACTCTTTGCTTGGTGTGTGCTGGCCAGGGCCCTTCTGGTCAGAGGTGGCTTCAGAACCAATAATCTACCCTTCACTGCTCACAGCTGGATGGGAAGCAGTATTGTACTGTTCAGTTCCACAACAGCTGTAGCTCAATTTTGCTTAGAAAAAAAAAATTGCATGTTTGCAAAGTTTACCTTGCAACCAATTTGTATTGGCTTTTATGTTTTAAGATCACCACAAAATTAGTGGTAATGAATTACTCTATGTCCACTGTTTAGGCAGAACCTGACCCTGTTCTCTGAATTCTAATACCAATCTGGGCTGCTCTTTATAGTCATCTCAAACTGTGATCCCTTTATTATTCAAAAAGTAACCCTGATTAAAGTTTCCAGTTGAGGTTTTTGTCAGCAGGTCAGGGATTGAGAAAATACTTATAACCTCCATGCACCTCATAACTTTGGTGGCCTAGAACATTAATAAGTGTCCCTGAGCTCCAGGAGTGTCAAAGACAGTTTGTTTCTAGCAATAGATCACAGCTTTTATCTTTTAAATAACTGAAATAAATGAAGGTTATTTCTACAAACGTGTCTGTTTTCATTTTGACATGTGTTTCTGAGAGGTAGGACTCAGGGGACCATTAGAGTTAGTTCCCTGAATTCTGCATATGCTGCGGCTGGAGCAAAGGGACTGTGCCAAGCAGCAAGGGACTCTGACAAGCAGATGGCACATGTGCCACCTCCCCTGGAAGCAGGAATATGGCAGCTCCAGGGAATATGACATTCAGGGTTCTGTGGAGCCCAGGGACATAAAGATCAAGACTAGAACAAAGGAAGGGGTAGAACAAAGGAGGGCTTCTCCTCCTACTTTCAAAACTTTAGGACTATGGATACGCTCTGTGAGCTCATACACACTTGCCTGAATATCCTCCCAGAAAAGGCAAAAAATTCTTTAGATGTGATTCCACATAACATTTCTAATATGGATAGTGAGTTTACTTCATGAGCAGCACCTTTCGTGGTTTTCACCTGCGCTTTAGTTCCTGAACATGTTTGTCTTTGGGTTTGTTTACTTATATCAACCTAATGGCTAAAAGTGTATCTAAAACACCTCACACTGATTGTCCAAGATTGCCTCTTACTTATTTTGAAGTCAAGTTGGAGGAATAGGATTCATTATACCTGAAAAACAAACCTATTTCCCCTTTGCTCCACTGCCCAAAAAGCATATAAAGAAAAGTCCTTTAGCTGATGTGAAGAAGAGCTCTTAGCTGTGTGCATGCTGACTTTTCTCTCTTCACTTAGAGCCTTCTCCTTGTACCCTTTGTACTTACACTTGAAAGTAATGAATAGTTTCATTCATTTTACAAGCTGATCCTCCCCGAGTGCTTTTAGCAAGCTCGGACTCTACAGAGAGCAGACTTGATTTAATGGACGTGGAGTCAGGGGACACAGAGAAGTTAAAGAAAAGGTTTCTAAAACAGACACAGTGATTTACTATTTTGATGTTTATCTGAACATCTACTTCACTTTACTAGAAGAGGACCGAAGACACTTGAAGCAAAGCACCGTAGAATTTTAACTAATAAAATCCATCAGTGTTTTCTTTTCAACTTATGAGAGCTAAAGAACAAGTCAGTTAAGAAGCATGAAATATAAAGTTAATGAATGGTCTCACTAAATGTCTCAAGACTCCATCCAGATTTTTCCGAGGTAGGCTTTTCATATTTAAGTGGTGCCTTCATTACAGAGATTTGTCCTTTGAGTGAAGTTAAACAAGATGATGAGATTATTTTGCTCTCTCTTTGGATACTTCTCTCTGTCAGCCATAAAACCATATTATCACTTTTGTTTTCCATGGCAAGAACAGTAGTTTGGATTCTTTTTCTTCATCTCCAAATCCGAATCTTTGAAAAGCTGGCGTGGCACTGATTCTCACATCACTGTGACAGCTATGAGGTAAGGGTTAAGCATTGTCATTTTCTACTTCATTTCCTTCTCCAGGACACCCTGACATTAGAAAATAACTTCACTGACCAAGTTAATTCATTTAAGTACCTGGCAGGCCATAGACAATTGACTTTTCTTGGAAGGTCCATTAACAGGAACAGTGTTCTAAATCAGACTTCCTTTGGGGACTACACAGAAATTATTTTATGACTCAAGATGCTGAAGGTTAATATGTGTCCCTAAGTTTTTGCAGACGAGATCAGTTTGTGTGTGGACAAGCTGCAGAGATTTCTGTCTCAACTGGGTGCCCAGTCACAACCTTCACAACAGTGAGGACAGCAAATTTTAAGGCAGGGACATTGAAATTAGGCAAATCCATGCTAGAGTCTAAGTTCTGCTACATACAGGCTGCGTTGTTATTAACAAGGTGCCCAGCATACAGAGTCTGATTATTCTGATATGTTAGCTGTCCTGTGAAATCATTATGACACGTATGATGTGGAAGGGAAATGTCTAGTAAAGTGTTCAGCAGTAGGCCATTATAATTTTTTTAATCAATATCTCCATTTATGACTCTCAGACTATGGAGAACTCCCTTAATTTTCTGAGATTCAACTTTTACTGAAAAATAGCATCACAGCTGCAGGCTCATGATTCGTGCTCATCTGCCCACTTCAAGAATAAATGAGACGGTGTTTTTTAGGCAATTACGGTATTTCCTAAGCCTTAAGTACAGGCATATATTTTATTTTATAAGTATTAAAAATAACATGTGAGCACAAAAGTTAAAAAAAGCAAAACATTGCTTTAAAAGGTTATGGATTATGGTATCCAGAAAATGGCAAACAACTTTGAGGAAATTTGTCACTTGAGCTTGGATTAAGGAGGATTTGCATTCAAGGCCCCCTTCTTTTGTGTCTCCTCCATGTCACTAGGAAACAAAAACTCCAGCCATTATGCCTCAGTTTCTCATATTGAAGTGAAGCAGCTGGGTGTCTCCCACTGTGGGAACCCGGGACACATAAGAGAGCAGTGGGCACCTCACCCTTCCTGGTGCACACTGGTTTTCAGACATGGTACCTAACAGGAGTACATATTTGACCTTCGTCACGTGTCTACACAGTGTTTTCTAATCATGAGAAAGAAGACCTGCAAAAGAGGTTTATCAGCTTATCAACACCCACAGAGTACATGTGATGTGTGGTATAATGCTGAAGGAGGGACTCATAAAGTATTTTTATCACACTAGGGTACAGTTACAGTCATATGACAGAGAAGTGTGTCCCAGACCGTTTCATACATTTAAGCCCTCACTGCAAGAGTTCCTGCCTATCTATCATCTCATTCTTCTTCCTATGACCTTGCAATCTCCTGCTTCATGTGGTAAGCACTTTATACTAATTCCCTATCTCAATTCATCATAATGTCTTTGTTAGATACTACAATAGTCACTGGCATTTCAAATAATAAAATATAACTCAGTGACACTGGGATATTTCTCCAAACTTGTATGTCAAGGACTTTAGAGATGTGTGAATAAAATCAGGGTCTTTCTTTTTTGTGAGGCTTCTGTTTCTCCCACCAGATTATATATTTCTTATCAGAGGATCCTGTATGCACTTCTGAACTCTAGACTTCTCAGAGAGCCAACAGTTCAGAGAGGAACTAGTACAAGAAATATCTAAATTGTAGGTTTGATTTTATGTGTTGATATAAGTAATTCTTTAAAAAAAAAACCCATAAGTATGCTACTTTTTAAAATTTGCAAATAAGAATATCTTCTTTTACATGTGTTGCCATCAGAGGTTGACAGATAGCTATGTTGTTTCTTAACTAGCCTGATTGATACCCCTGTAAAAGATTAGTCTGTTTTTGCTGTATTGAATTGATGGCTTAGGAATAATCCTGATTCAGTGGACCGTTTAGTACCAGGGACCTTCTCTGGTGAATCCTCCAGACAGGGCGAGAGACAGCAAAAATTCCTAACCCAAGAATCCAGAGTGGATCAAACTTCAAATGCCAGCAAAATAACAATCAGAGTCCTGAGTCTGAATGAATCTGTTTCTGCAGTGACTCTGAGGAGTAATTGGAGTGTGTGTACTCAGACTTACTGGCCTAAAAATACTTGGAATCACAAATACAGTGTTACATTTGAATATCTAATGTATATTCCCAGTAGATATTTTGTGGATTTAAGTCCTATGTACTTTTCTGGATCTATTTGGTAATATGAGGTTATGTTCTTTAGGGTTCCATGTGTATACAAGGTTAGTACTCTTATGTATGTGTTCTTCCATCAGCTCTAATTTTATAGGTGTCCAGGGTCTCTCCCTTATTTAATTTCTTCACCTCCAACATCTGAAAACATAGTGTTAACAAATTTATTTATTCTTTTTCTCAAAAACTTTCACTCCTCCAAGCTTTTCAATTCATATTCTTCTCTCCCTCCTGCCTCTCTTCACTAGTATTATTTCTCTATCTTTCCTTTGGCTCTTTCATATCTGATGCAAAGTGTTTTCCCTATAAGAAAATTCTGATAACCACAGAGCCTCCCTCAATCATAAAGTGCACCCTCTTTCTCCATATCTCACCCTTGCTCGCACAAAATATCCTCCAAAAACTCTCAATACTAAACCTGCGATTCAAATAAAAGTACTCCACAAAATCAGAACCCATTTCAGTCTTTCCTTCTTTCTTATTACTAGTCTTGCTTTCAAACTTCCACCAAATTTTAGTGCCCCAAACTACTTATCCCAACACCCCTCCTCTCCTCATCCTACCTAGCCTACCTCACTGCAGAGCAACCAGGAATGAGAAACTGTCATATCATGCATAGAGAACAGACAAAGGCAGCAAGAAGAACTTCAGCAATCATGAAATGGGCTGCAAGATTGAACCTGTGAGTGCTGTTACAAAGGGAACCAATTCTTTCTACAAGACATAGTGACAGAGATGAAGTTACTTAAATAATAGCAGGGATAAATACTAGCGTTGAATACACAAACTGAAAACAATTCACAGGAGAGCAGCATCCCACTGTACTCCTCTATATAAGCTACAAACTCCTCACTTCCCTAGTCCTCAACCTGAAAAAAGGGAGTAAAAGAGAATGAGGAAATAGAGAAGGATACATATAAATTCATATATATATATATGTATATGTGTGTGTGTGTGTGTGTGTTAAAATAGAGAAGAAAGAAAATAGGAGATTTCCACCCTCTCCCAAGTCCCCCGAAGCAGAGCAAGGGTTTACAAAGGAAGAAAAAAAGACATAGTAGAAATCTATAAAAAGTTTATAGAAAAGATGAAGAAAATAAATGAGTTCAAAGAAGAAATTAACCAAAAGTTTACATCAATCACACGTAATATTTCCATAGTGAATTTCAGAGAAATAGGTGAAGAACTGGATGAGCTAAACAAGATTTCAAAATTTGAGTTGCAGATTTAATGAGAGTATGGAAATCTCAGAAAGATGTGAGACAGAAATGCATTAAATAAAAATCGTATAGAATGTGTTCAATGTAAAAGAGACCAGTGTCAAGACAGTGTCTGATATTGGTGAGAAAATGTGAATTATGATGAATAAATCTAAGAAGCCAAAAAGAAAGTACAAGAACAAGAGAAGACTATTTAGTAACTATTAGGTGATAGTAATAACAATATATGTTTAACTGATGTTAAAAATATCTGGAAGACTGCACAGATGGATTAAGTAACATGCTTACAGAAAGTATTGAAAAAATGTCTCAAATATAAGAAAAGATTTTAAAATGTGAGTAAGCTGTGCTTACAGAATACCAAACAATTATGATGGAATAAATTCACCCAGGCATATTTTCATTGAATGCACAGATATGCAGCAAAATCCAGAGCTTTAAAGGTAGATAAAGAAAAACAAAACTTACATGTAAGGTAAATAAATGAGAATCATAGCAGACTTGTTAGCATGAACTCTGAAGGCCACAAGAGGTTGAAGTACTGTATTTCTAGGTCTAAAAGCAAATATTTCCAATCCAGGTTGATTTACCTAGCAAAGAAATTCTTCAAAATATATTTAGAAATAAGGTATTTCTATTAAAAAGGCCAGCTGAGAAGACATATAAATGCTAAGCCAGTTTGAGAGAAAATGCTCAAGATGAAATTAATAAAAATTAAAATACATCATTACCAGTACAAGTTCTCAATGATAAACATGATTGTAATGTAAACCTAAAATGTACCAATAAATTCAATAAAGGGAAAGAAAAAAAAGTTTTTAAAAAAGAACAAATTCAACAGAAACAACCACTTGGACACATCTAAAAACACAGAGGAAACTAGTGAGGTACATGGATAAACAACAGCAAAAAACAAAAAAACCCCAAAACATCAGGAAAAGAAAGTGAACTGGGAATTGAGCTCAGTGATTTTGGCACCTCCCTTACAAGTGCAAAGTCACAAGTTTGATCTGTAGAACGAAAAATAACAAGAAAAAGAAAAGAAAAGAAAATGATTCACAAATGTACACATAAAGCAACAACTGTAAACAATCAACACATCTCAGTAATGTCTCTCAGTGTAAATGGCTTCGACTTCTGCATCAAAAGACACAAACTTTCAGACTAGATAAAATCTGTAGGGATCAAGAAGCTTACTTAATCCAGAAAGATATTCATAGACTAAAACTTGCAGGATGAAAAACAACATTTCCTGCACCAAGACTCAAACAAGCAAACGAACAAACAAACAAACAAGCAGGGGTAGCAATTCGAATATTAAACATATTGAACTTCAAGTAAAAACTGATTAGAAGGGATGAGACTATCAGTGCATACTACCTCAAGAAACAAGGGAAAGGAAGATATAACTCTGATAAACGTATATGCACCCAATACATGTGCACCTGTCTTCATGAAAGTGAAATCGCTGAAATTAAAAGATCAAATAAACACACCAAAATAGTAGGGAATTATTACAGTCTACTTTTGCAGAGATATGAACAGCCAAACAATAAAAGGAAGAAATTCAAAGCAGAATTTCATCCTTGAACATCTGGGTTTAATGGATATATCTAGGGAACTCCTCTCCTGCACAGTAGAGTATATAGTTTATATATTTAAAGGAGAGTATATAGTCTTATCAATAGCACGTGGTACTTATTTAAAATATATCACATATCAGTCCACAGAGCCTTCTTAAATTCTGGAAGAATTAAAATCATACTATGTGTATTATCTTATCACTGTGTAATGAAAATAGAAATTAATCGCTGAAGGAATTTTGGAAAAAGCAAAACATCAGAGAAAATTAACAATGTATACCTAAAAAACTAATGGGTCCAAGAAGAAATTTAAAAATTGGGGGGAAACTAAAGACAATGACTGCAAACTCAGTGAAACCTCTGTGACACAGTGAAAATAGTACTAAGAAAAATATTCGTCACAATCAACACTCACATTAGGAAATGAGAGAAAACCATGTAAATAACCTTACCAAAAACCTTTAGAAAACTGAGAAAAAAGCAGTAAACCAGTGGCAAACAAAAATTAAAGATGGGAATTATAAAGATCAGAGTGGATATCAGTGAAATTGAGAGTAAAAGAAAACTGTAAAAAAAATAACAAATTGAAGAACAGGTCCTTTGAAAGAATAATAAAGAAAAATCCTTAGCAAAATTCAACAACGAAAGAGAGAAAAGACTCCTATCAATGGAAAGAGAAACAAAAGAGGTAAAACCACATCAGACACTTTAGAAATGCAGAAGACATTTAGTAATTTTCCAACTAAAATTATTAGAATAGCCATAACCAGAATCTTACTTGCAGCATATGCCTTGGGCTCTTGAGTAAAGTGGGGTTTTTGCAGACATGGGATGCAAAGCCTCTTGTGTCCAGGGTTTGCCCCTGAACTCTGGATCCCAGCTCAGGGTCAGGGGCCCGAAACCCAAGCCCTTGCTCACCACCGCATGAGTCCTAAGGGAAGAAATTACTGATACTGGGAGCTCACATTGTTCCTTGTAGATAAGAATTTAATTTTCTTTCTGTACTCCCAATAGCAGATTCTGTCACAAATGTGGGGAAGTGGCATTGAATGTCACATCTTTCGTTTGCTGGGTGACCCTTATCTCCAAATCATTTTTCTTAGAAATTTCACATTTATTCTTTATTCTTCCCACTCAAAATCCATCCACTCTTTGAAGATGCTTTTGCTTTATGACAATCATCTTTTGCTTTATGACAATCAGTAAGACATTGATATCTCTTCTAATCCAAAACATTTGATTGAGAGGAAAATATTATCTGGTGTGTTACAATCTCATTGTTTCTTACTTAATATCTGATCATCTACACTAATAAGAGCACCTCAAATTTTTCTTTTTTGGAAGTTTATAATTTCCTACAAGTTCAATGCCATTTAAGTAACTACAGTATCATCTGTCCTTCATAGAAAGAAAGTTTATTAACCTTGGACTACCTATGTGCAGTCATTCTGAAAATCTGCCTTCTGTCCTATTAGTTTTCTGTTTTTTAGATTTAAGCCAAAATAGATAAGCTGATTTTAATAACTATTTATGTTACTCCACTAATTTTAATAATTATTTATGTTACATGTTTTATGTTAAAATAAATATGGAAGCCTAAAAGATGAGGAAAGATATAGAAATACAAAAATTATTACTTTTAATAAGTCTGGCTATATATGAGAATCATATTATAATTTCCACTCTTGGTATTGGAAAAGAAAGTTAACTTAATATTGTTAGCTACATGTGTTTAAATTTAAAGTCATTAAAATAATGGCAAATGTCAACTTTCCCTTAATATAAATTTCTCAAATCTTATTTTGTAACAATTTTCATGTGGTTATTCAAGAACTAAAAAGCGAGCAGACTTAACTTCATAACTCAACAGGACCATCAAAAATGCATATTTTGAGTTTTTTATTAGTCATATCTGTACCTTCAAAGCTTACTCAATTAATTCTATGCAGAACAGTCTAACTTGAATCCTGTAGCACTAGCAATTTGCATAAATAATATTAGTTTTACACCATTCCATGATTGGGGATTTATGCATCTGGGAAGCATGGAACTATACAAATAAATGTCATTTGAGGGCCAGTGGAAGGTTTGAAAGCTGTATGGAACTCCCACTTTGGCACACAGTATCACTCATGCCAGCTAGTTCTTATCCTGGTGGTCGCTATATTCCTGAAATCCAAGACAATGATATATGCATGCCAAGTATGTCTCTGTAATTAGTAGCACTTACAGACAATGACCGTATAATTAGAAGTACTGGCTAAACTATGTACTTCTGTAAGGAACAAGTACATAATTATTAGAGATATTTCCAGAGTTACCAGATCTCTTAATTTCTCATGATTTACATTATATGATATGGTACATGAATTAATTTAGTTATTTTAGAGGGCAAAAAGCCAAATTAAAAATAGCACAAGGTTTTATCATGTTAGCAGAAAGAACAATTAAATGTACTCTCCATTTTCCCATCTGTAAACTCAAGTAGCACATTGTTTTTCTGTTCTATATTCTTACACAATAGTCTTTGTCTTGCATGATAATTGCAGTGTGTGTGTGTGTGTGTGTGTGTGTGTGTGTGTGTGTGTGTGTGTCTTGATTCTCCCTACAACTTTAGAAACACACTGAGAGTTGGGGCTGTTCTCTACTTTATCTTGGACAGAGAATTACCCACCATTTTGTGAAGGTCAACAATTTGCAAGGGGTTGGATGCACATGTTGGACCTGGGGCACATATTGGAACACCTGTGACTCCCCTGCATCACTGCAGATGCACTTTGGGAGGGAAAGAGTATTTCTTTGTATTCAAGGTCTCATTCCTAAGACCTTTCCCCCTCTCTCTCTTCTCTGCACCTCCACTGCCCCTTTGACATTCCTTGTTTGGCAGAAATGTCATATGACTTGTGGAGATTGAAAATACAGCTCTTCCCTTAGCAGCATGGAGTTTTAAGTTTGTGTGGATTGAAGATATGATTGTTGCTCCGGTCCTGTCTCCTCTCCTGTTAGAGACAGCATAACATGCACACTGCCAAGAGTGTGTGGGTCTGAAGAGCCAGGCCATTAAACAGTGCATCACACTTAGGCTCCCCAAAAGAGCTCTGAGCATGGTAAGCTTTGGCAGAGGCCAGACCTGTACAAACAGAGCTCTTGAGAGGCACTTTCTTGCACTCTCCTTGTTTGTATTCTCTGATGTTTGCAAATACTCTGTCTTTAACTCTGTGTGTCTTTTGATGATTTCATTTGGTGGTAGGATGAGCTTACCCAATGGGCTTTGTTGACTGTGAGTGGGGACTGCAAAGGATTATAATGCAGTGTGTTCCTTCCTGCTCACAAAGATCTCTGTACAATTACAGTAAATTTCACCACATGCAAAGCTGATAGAGTTTCAGAAATCCATTATCTATTAATAAAATGCATTTTAAATCATCTACAAAGTTCACAGTATAAAAAATTGTTGTGAACTATGTAGGAATACTTTTTCTCCTACTAAGAAATATCTCACATTACACTACTTATGTGCATCAACTCAAAATGCTTCTGCTGAATCATCTTCCTGAATGTTGGCTTGACTTTGGCATAGCAGTTGTGTGGTAAGTGCCCCTTAGAGGATGACCTCCAATCCTAGCTTTTTGAGGAATCACTACACTGATTTGCACAGAGATTGTATAAGTCTACATTCCCACCAACAGTGGAGAAGGGTTCCTTCTTCTCCACAGACTCGCTAACATTTGTTGCTGGCTAATTCTGACATGGCAGCCATTCTTCGTGGAGTCAGATGAAATCTCAGTGTTGTTTTCATCTTCATCTCTCGAATGACAAATGATGTTGAGCATTTCTTTATATACTTCTTAGTTCTTCTTACTTCTTCCTCTGAAAAGTATCTGTTCATTTCAAATGCCCATTATTGAATTGGGTCTTTAAACTTGGATGGGTTGATTTTTTAAAGGTCATTCATACTCAAATGGTATCTGTCTGAGGGACAGCTGGTAAAGATTCTTCAATATATGGTAGGAATGAGCTTAAGAACTGCCCATAGTTTATATTTTTTGTTTAGTAAGTAGTGAAGGCATTCATATTGTCTTCTCATAATTTTAAGTGCTTTATTTAAATATCTGGTTGGTGAAGAGTTTGTAATTTTCTCTAATGCAAATGGTATGAGAAAATGAAGTTGTATCTGAGTTCTAGTATGTATAGTTAATATTGTGAAACAGAAAATATTTAAAAAGGAAGAGCATGTAGAGTTAAATAATGAGGGGAAAAAGAATGTGATAACAATAAAGAAAAAGGAAATGGTATGTACATGGGGGCATTGCAAGGTGGGGAGAAAGGGAAAAATGAGAATCAAGTCCTGTGATGTTCTGGTACAAATTCTCAATGTTGAATTCTATGATGACGAGTATTCATAATATACAAATAAAGTTTTCTTTTTTTTAATGAAGGTATAACCTTTCTACTAATCTAATTGATTAAGCTTTGGAAACCTTCAGAATCATTTATAAATTTGACTGATTTCTTTCCTGGATGCTCTTTGAACACTGCAAAATACCATACCAGCTGTAGATTAGACAGTGTTCAAAACGCTCACACTAGAGACAAAATTTAATAAAAGTACTCAAAATGTTCATAATTCGATGATGCTTGTTACATATTTAGTAACAATACAGCATTGCTGTTAAGGGATCTGGGCTGACTTAGTCTGTTTTTTTCCATGGCAGCTCCAACTCTTGCCAACTATTTTCCATAGTCTCTGTTGCTTAGTAACTCTCAAGCAGAAGCAGTGCAGCACCTACATGACCCTGGACCACCTCAACACCTCCAAGAGGAAAAGCCCATGAGAATGCTTTTAATTTGGGTGTCAGAGGGCCATTTGTTCCCAGCTCATTTGAAGTGGGCCCTCGTATGCTAAGTCTGACTTTCAAATACTCAGGCCAGACTTTATTTATATGCCATCCATAGGACTACGCAGTGCCCACCTCAATTCCTCCAGACCGGAGGTACCTTGGTTGGACTTCCACTGTGTGCAAGGAAAACACCACATAAAACTCACATCACACAGCTGATTCCAGGTGATGTCAAACAATTAATTAAAATTTAATCTGTCACCTTCTCACTTTTCATGACTTCAGGAGAGCAGTGAAGATGATCAGGCAACAACTCTTGGGAAATGATGTTCCTTTAAGCTAGGGGAACAGAATTAAGATTGCCTGTCACATTAAGTCTCTTAAGACTGGTAAAATTATTTAATATGAATTTTAAGGTATTTTTATTTTTAAAATGCATATATTAAATTTATTTTTACTTAAATATCTGTCTTTAAAACCCACCCATTATGATTTACACTAATTTTTCTTCTTCATAGTCCTGATATTTTTCAATTTGTCACTGAAATTCTTCAAGATAGAAACTGACATCCTCTAAGTTTTGAATGTATGTTAACCCACAAACTCCAATATTGTCAAGAGCTGTACATTAATTTATTATCTTCCATGAGCTAGAGTTCCCTCCAAATTTATACCATTTCTCCATGTCACAGTAGCCCCTTTCCTGGGGAAGGGATGCAGGTAGGAAGTGCTGAGTGCCATGGACTTGCTTGTGCTTGCTCCTTCCTCTTGTCCCTTGTGAACACACCTTCATAGTGCCACTGCAAGGGAAATGTGGCACAAAATTGCTGTAGTATCCCATTCTATCTCAGATCATGTGACACAAGGCCAAGTCGGTGACCTCACCAAGATGAGACCCAAACTTGGGCAAGCTCAGCCTAAGCCACAGATATATAAAGCCAGAGATAAGTAAATACTGAGTGTGAAAGACTGTGTGTATTGTTACTCTACACAGCTTTATAATGGCCAGAGTTAACTCTCATAGAAACAAAAGTGCCTTGGAGGTTGGAAATAGAACTAATTTTTTATAAATATGTAGCTACTATGTAAATCAAAGGAACATACCTTTTTTGTTTGAAAATTCACCAAGTGTTTTCAGATAGTGAAAGTCACAACTCATGAATTTAGTTCATTGTTTGGGAGTCATATATCACCTACTGTCTCAATCCATAGTTTGGATGACACACTAATAATGATCACACGAGTGGGTGTAGGTATGCCATCATAGATAGACAGCAAATGCTCAGAGTGTGAAGTCCATAAGTATGAGTTTTTCTAGGCAATCAAGTTTATTTACAACCTCAAAATTAATATTTTATACCAGTTATGATGCACACCTATAATCCCAGTGCTATGGATAATGGAGGCAAAAGAGTTGTAAGTTCAGCACAGCCTGAGCTCCTCAATGACCTAGAGAGACTTTTCATTAAAATATCAAAATCAAACAGGGCAGCAAGGGATGTAGCTCACTCTAAAGTCTCTGAGTTCAATTTTGAATATTTATATCTATACAGATATAGATATAGATATATACACACACATATATCAACATATGAGGTTTTTCACCATCATTCCTACATTACTCAGAGTCATGCACATCCACAGCTCCCAGCTGAGGTCAAAGAAAGGAATGAATGCTCTGCTTTCTTGCTTCAACTCATAATTCTGTGAGTGTGTGTCTGTGCTTTGGTCTATTTAGTATTATTTTACTTTTCCTCTTTGTGATTTTTGTTAGAGACTGTTTCCTCTGAAATAGACCCTATGTGTAGTGCTGAAATCTGTGTAATATTTCTCACCAAGGAGAGGGCTGTGATGATTTTCTTTTGGAGAAAATATGTTCTTTAAAGAAGTGCTGGCCAAGTATTGTTAGGGCTGAGGTCAATAAGAATGCATCACTGATATGGCATATTCAGAAATATGAAGAGATCTTTTGCCAGGTCTTTCTGTGGTGGGAGCTGCTGCAGCAAACAATAAAGCAAGATGTAAAGTGATAAGGATGGGATTGTGAAAACAATTGGAAATGGCCAAATGTGTGGGTTCCTGAAATGATGGCTGATTAAAAAACATAGGTGGCAGTGTCACTGTGTAGCAGGAAGCAGAGGAAGTGTATGGTCATGCCAGTTCAAGTCAAAAATGCCATCGGCAGATCACAGGCAGTGCTCACGGCTCCACATTATAAGGTGATACAGGATGACAAATGTTCCTTCTGTAGCCAAAGCAGGTTCTACACATGAGTGAGCCCGGGGAGAGTTTTCAAAGTACAAGCTACACTAATGTAGGGAAGTACTCATGTGCCATGGCAGGTTTTCACCAGTGAGGAGACTTGCTTGCTTTGCTTACAGAGACCTTGTCAGACAAACCTATATAATGCAAATAGCAATTTGGTTGATGACAGTGTAGCAACCAGGACTTGCAGGCAACTAATTCTGTATTCACTGACTCAGCCTTCATGGCAGCCATACAGAACACAACTGCCATGAGTGATAAGAATTAGCAGCATAAATGTGGATGCTGTGTGTGTTTGTACTAAGGAAATGCTAACAATGTTAATTTACTGTTACATCTCTTATAGCTGAGTAGCTCATATGAGCAAGAAGGAAACTTTGTTGACCTTTTTATGGCCATTAAGATACTGCAGAGATATACTCTCTACATAGTAAATAATACCGTGTCGTATAAACACTTTAATAGGTATTACTTATTTTTAAATTATATTATATGTATAATTTTCAGATTTTTAGAAATTCTATTTGAAGTAGGTTACATTAAATATGTGTCTCACTGCAAGATTACAAAGAGAACATTATAAAAACTAATTTGGCTTTGGTAAGATTAAATGCCTCGAAGGTAGATTATTCATGCAGAAAAAAGACTCAGAATTTGACTAAAATATAATTAAAATTTTAAAATATGATTCTAGTGTGGCAAGTTTGACAGTGGAGAAAGATTATTCAATAACAAATGACTGAGCAACTATCCATCATTCGGAAATAGAAATTTTAGATTCTTAACACAAACCTCATATCCAAATAAACTAAAAATAATATACACACATGAAATCTGCAATAATATAAAACAAGAGGAATTTGAAAATATCTTTGAAAGGAAAACTGAATACCAAAAACTGTTGAAGAAAGACATTGAGTGAATAAAAACTTAAACTCTGACCAAAAACCATAATGAAAAACTGAGACATCAAGAAGAAAGAGATAAAGCTTTTGCTGATTAGATTAAAAAATAGAAGATTGAGTGGTAATGGCTTGTATGAATAATTAAAAGACATTTGTACTCAAGATGGTGGTGGAACATGTTTTCAGAACTTTTTCTCCAGAGTACTTAGTATCATAAATCAAAAGTACTGAAATTTTTACAATTAAAGAACTCTCAAGTAAATGGTTTATGAAGTCCAGGCTACACACACATGTGTACAAAAATATTTGTTCTTTCCTACCTTGTTTGTAGTTCTGTACTATCAATGGTAGGATATTCATGAATCAAGATGAATTAATATTATTGTTGAAATTATATATTGCAAACTACTGATAGGTTAAAATAAAATACCAAGTAATAGAGTGATTGATGATATAAGAGGGGAAAAATAAGAGATTAGGAATTTCATAGAACACAAGTGGCTGATATGAAATGATGATGTACAAGTGAGAAGCACAGAGCAGAGCCTCCTTGGATAACAGCAGGGAAAAGGAGATTGACGAAAGAGCTCCAGCCTGGAGAGTATTCTTCATGAATTTTCAGGAACATTATCTGGTCAGCTGTAGCAGAACACATGGAAGGAATGCTTATGTCACAAAAAAGTGTGTCCCCAACACTCAAACACTTGAAACACAGTTGTTACTGCTTTTATTCTTAGCCATACAGAGGAATGGCATGGGACTGAAAATAGCTAATTATCCAGATGCATCAAACAAACTGCAGGTATAATGTCTCCAGGGTGTCGTACTAGTTAGGCACTGTTGGAGCATCTGTCTAGAGGTCACCCTAAGCTCTCTGCAGTCTTTTTAAAAGACAGCTGAATCTGGAAAGTGTGACGCTAGGATGAAGGGGGTGAGATACCTAAACCCCTACTCATGAATGACTGGTTTGGCTCTGCTCTAATCCCAGTAGCCTGGTTGAAATAAAAGGGGCAGAAAGACACTGTAAGGTTCTCTTGTTGCTTTTGCTGACTTGTTGCCTTCTGCCCTCTGAACTATTTCCCTTCCGTCTGTCGTGCCTCTCTCTGTCTTGAAGCCAGTCAATTATGGACTGAAGGTTTTACAAACTGTAAGCTAAATAAAGCTTTTTTCTTTTAACTTTGAGTGTCAGCTATTTTGACTCAGTGATGTTAGAAAAATAACTAATATGAGCACAAACTACTTGATATTTAAAAAAAGATACAGAAATGACTCAAGCCTGTAGTATAAAGAGAGATGAAGCATGATCTTTGTAAGAAAAATAAAATAGGAGTCTCTAGACTTCAGGTAGCACTAGACCCAGAGTTGTCCAAATGCTACATTTAGACCATTACCCTTTTTTCCTTTCCCATATGTCACATTGAGACTTGTTCCTTTCAGGAAGACAAAAAAAAAAAAAAAAAACAGCAAGGTTCAGCAATGCTGGTTTTGAGGATATAATAGTGAGATGAATGATGAAGACTGAAAGACCACAATAAAAGCCCCAACATTTGTGGGAGTACATTTTAAGTGAATAAAAGACATGGCTCAATAGATTTAAAGGCAAGTTTACATCAGATCAATCCCAGAGAAAATAAATTGATGAGAAATCAGAAAAAGTAAAATAGAGTGTAGTGAAAAAGAAGAAAAGACTCATATCACAGTGACATATGTGCACCCATGTTTATAGCAGCCCAGTTTGTGATTGCTACATCTTGAAAACAACCCAAGTGTCCATCAACTGGAGACTGGATAAAAAAGCTGTGGTTCTTCTACAGAATGGAGTACTACTCTGCCATAAAAAATGATAAGTTTGAATCATTTCTACTTAAATGGACATACCTTGAGGATATCC
>PVIR01033347.1:0-17948 GCA_004026965.1 Petromus typicus | reverse complement strand
GCTACATCCCTGGCCATAAACTTCATTTTTTGAGAACATAAAATGATGCATTGTGTATTTCATGGTTAGTTATATAAATGATAATTTTTGTTTAATGTTAATACTATACTAAATGAACTGGTTAAAACCATCAGTCCTGAATTTAATATGCATTTAAAAAACTGGCCTGTCAGGGGATGAGAGGATAAATATGGTTGTATGTATGTGTGTGTGTGTGTGTGTGTGTGTGTGTGTGTGTGAAAATGATCCGAGCGTGTTATATTCATATACAAGTCTGCCAAAATGATATTCACTTTCTACATTGTTTCTGTGCACGTAGGAGAAAGGGAGGGAAACAGAGGGGCAGCTTCTGGGTAAAATCAGTCAAAACCAACCTGAAGAAGAGCGCTGTAATGCCCAGTCACGTAACCACTCAGAAGCGGCTGTGTTTCAGGGCTTGGGGATATTTCCTGCTGCTATTAATGTTAGTGCCATTAAATGGACAAACGTTTCCTCTTGTGTCTGTTTTGTTATAAATACGCTGTACTGAACAAAGAACCATTGTTAATAACCATATGACATAAAGGTTTCCATTTTTTTAAATGTACAATTCTTTGTTTTTGATGAGTAATCTACCTTCTCCGATAATGGAACACCTTGAGGAATTAGAAGGTAAAGTGGGCCGATACTTACTTTGTCTTATGTTTTAAGTTCAACAACAGTGTCTCTATTAGAATTTATGAGAGAAATATAGTCTCTTTGAACGCAGTCTAAGTCACAGGTTGATGGACAGACAGCTGTTTTTTTGTTTTTTTTGTTTTTTTGAGACAGGGTCTCGCTTTGTGGTTCAGGCTGGCCCTGAGCTCAGCCTCCAACTCACATCACAATCCTCCTGCCTCTGCCTCCCGAGTGCTGGGATGACAGGCGTGAGCCACCACGCCCGGCACTGGTATGTGGTACTGGTTGCTGCTGGGCGTGAGTCTCCACACCCAGTATTGTATGTGATCACCGGGGATCGAACCCGGGCCCTTGTGCTTGCAAGACAGGCGCCGGAACCACTGAGCTAAATCCCCAGCCCCAGACAACTCTTGTAAGCTCACAGACAGAGGTTCCTAGTGACACATTCTAACTTAAAGGAAAACATTTGTCTTTGAAGTTTTTCTGTACTAGGAAGCTGCTAAATTTATCTTATTGTGTGACTGATATGCCTTTATCAGGTGACTGATATGTTTTGAAAGAAACAAATAAGAATTGTAAGAAAACATACAATGAATCTATGAAAATACAATTTTAAATTTTAAACTTTGTTGTAAAACTCTGTAGTCTTTCAGCTAATTTATCACAAAATAATTTAAGCAATGATTTGCCCTTTTCAATGCAACCCTCTGAGGATAAAGTGAAAAGTTAAAGGGAGTATTTTTAGAACTGTAATGTATTTATTGTCTAAGGAACTATAGGTTGAAGTATTATAATCTGAAAATTTACTGTTACTTATCTTAAAAATTGTTTTAAATGAAGTATTTTTACAGATTTTGAATAAATATCATAAATATGTACTTTAAAATTTAAACTTTTTTAAATGATGGAAGGGGAGCTTAAAACTCTGAAATTTACTGTAAACATGAACTATATTCTGTAAAGGCATGATAGACTATGAGAAGTTAAAGTGCTGAGTTACTAAGACTGTTCTCTTTTGTTATTTAAAGATGTCTAAACCACTCCCTACCCATGTTATAGAGGGCAGACAAACAAAAATAAACCAAAGTACCATGTTTTATTTACGTAAACTGTGTGTAAGGACACTTATGCTGTAATATCCACTAGGTAAGGGTGGGAAAATATGTATTACCTAAAATGGGGGAGAAGTAAGCAAATGAAAATAGTTCTTAGTATTAGTCTAAAGCTTCTATCTTAGTAGAAATAATAGTAAAGGCGTTTTCACGTCCCCCAAGCTGGGGAAACAGTGTCAGCATTAGATCAATACCTGTTAAGTACATGAGAAAATTATATTGCTTCTTGTTGATGAGTGAAACTTTCCTCCCACATTCTTAAGTTTATTTCAATTTATTGAGCCATTTAAACGACTTTTCCTTCCCAAACTTCCTGCAACCATTCTGCTGTTGTACCAATACCCAGAGCATTTGAGCCCATAGCAATTCCTTTACTCTGTCCAAAACAATCAGTAGATTCTTGATCCTGAAGAAGTAGTTCTGAAAATGCTTCTTTGCTACGGTGATTTTAGGACATAACACAATAATAAAACAACCTCATGTCAGTTCTGTGAAAACTGTGTGGGAACATTAGAACAACACAAACAATGTTGCTCCATTCTCCATGAAACATAGTTCTAGAAAGACTACTACTTTTCCACAGAAGTCATTGCTCAGGGCCAAGACACACAAAATATTTCTAATCATGGCACTTTGCATGTGGTGCTAATCTAATCTCAAGACAGACTCTACTTTCAATTCACTTCTACAAATATTTGCTGAGCAAAAGCATTCAAATCTGTCATACCAATGAACCCAGCACACTGTCAAACACTCTGCTTTGACTAAAAGTTGAAATCTATATTTGAATTTAAGTAAAACTTGTAGTTTCAATTTCTTCATCAGTAAAATGAAGAGGCTAAATTAAATGATATCTAAGATTTTAAAGTTCTGTCATAGAATCAGCTTGGACACAGTCATGACAGCTTATACTTTGCTTTTAATCTGTCTTTACCTTACTAATAAGGTGGAAACTAAAAGAAAATCACACATTGTATTTGACGGAGGTACATCAGTACTAAAAGAAAGACAGTGCTGAGGGAGGCGGGCGGGACAGTGTAGAGAACACACAGTAAAGACCGAGGCTGTCCGGAGTGAGGCTTTCCCTTTACACATCACGCAGGGTGGCTACTTTTCTTCTTGAGAACTCAGTTTTCTCACTTGCAAAATGGGGAGAAAACCTGTATTTACTTGGAGAGATGTAAAGGCCTTAGAAGCTTAGAACAGCACCTAACAGAATATTCAATAGGACTGGCTGCGATCACTCTAGGTAAATGTACAGGGACAGATGTCACTGGCCTAGGTTCAAACCCACCTCTGATGTTCACAAGGGTGTTTATAATTTCACAGGTTTACTTAGAGATTTATATACAAATAAAGATCTATAGCTATATCTCATCAGCAGTAATATTTGACATAAAACATGAAACTCAAAGTTGGGAAAAATTGGGAAATGTGTATACATGTAAAGAAGTCTTTAGGTACTGGATTTCACATATGACAGGTTTATAAACTTATATGTTTGCAAGGTAAGTATTGAGAAGTATTTACAGCCTTTATAGAATGTCTTGCACTTATACCCAGTAAATGCTAGTACTTATTGTTTTAAATCCTTTCTCAACAGAGTTGAAGACATCATCTATAAAGCTGAAGCTTACTAATATTAAAGTTTACTTTAATATTTAGTAAAATCTTATTCAGCATTGTAACAATCAAATATTGCAATTAAAATAATAGTTAAAGAAGGAAGTTGTTTTCTCATCATACAACCATGTCACAAATACTATAGAGTACCTTAAAGGATTATAGGAAAATTAATAGTTATAACTTAATAAAATTATTTCATTGGAACGAAAAGCTAGGTTGTAATGACAGGGGATGAATCAACATGATAAAGGTTCTATCTTGTTCAGCAGGTCTGAAGTTAACAGGTCACTCAGGACAATAAGCCACAGGAGGTACACTTAGGAAATAATATACTATATAGCAAGTTATGATAGAATTTGAATAATAACATAAATATTAAGAGAATTTCACCTTCTTTCTATGCATTCTAAGAGTTGGTGATTCTCCTTCCTCTGTCTTACACACACACACTATCACACACTGACGTGAAGAAAAAAGGGATGTTTGTGAGACTTAAGTTAGGAGAGACCTGGAAGTGACCATGGCGTCTCCGTGGAGAGACCATGGAGTGAAGGTCACAGCACTGCACAACTCCTCCAGGAACCCTAGAACCCAACTGTATATTACCTCAACTTTGATGGTATATCCAAAGGTACCTCTACCTTGATGATACCCTTGTTATGCTGGAGAAATATTCCAAACAGTAATGTCAGAAACCTACAAAATCCGTGACATTCAAGAATTATGCTTCACAGAAATCCAGACAGATACACATGACTTTGAATATCACTGGAGAGAAGATGGGAGAATTGACATGGGAGTCTGTGTAAATCACAAGAGAAATCTCACCGACAGAGAGATGAACGTAGCAGAAGGCGAACAGGAAAGGACATACTACCACCTTCTTGGATCGACCTTTCGGTCACATCTCTCTGAACTGCAGCTCTGCAAAGAGAAAGGGATAAACGGCATGGCGGCAGCAAGTCTTAACCAAAGCCTCACACTACCATGCACCAGACAATCCAGGCGGGAGAATGGCAGTTTCTGTGTGGTACGTGTGGCAAGGTCTTCGATGAGAAATTAAACTTGAAAAGTCTACAGAGAATGTGTGCTAGAGAGAAACCCTACAAATGTCACGAAGGAAGAAAAGTCTTCAGTAAAAAGTCATACTTAGCAAACCATCCAAGAATCCATACTGGAGAGAAACTTTTCAGATGTGATGAATGTGACAAGGTCTTCAATGAGAAATCAAAGTTTATCTGTCCATCAGACTGTACTGGTGAGAAGCATCACCAATGTAATGGATGTGGCAAGGGCTCTAGTCACAAGTCACACCTAGCAAACCATCGGAGAAAGTCGTCTACAGTGTGATGAATGTGGTGAGGTCCTTAGTCACAGCCGCCAGCTTCTGTGACATCTGATAATTCATGCTGGAGGAAAATCTGTTAAATGTAACGAATGTGGGGAGGGCTTCAGGCACAAGTTAGACCTAACAAATTATCAAAGAATCTATACGGAGAGAAACTGTGAAAGTGTAATTAGTGTGGGAAAGTGTTCAGCCATAGGTCATTTCTAGCAAAGCGTCCAACAATCCACTCTGGAGAGAAACTTTCCAAATGTCGTGAGTGTCGTAAGGGCTCGGTCATGATTTTTACCTGTCAGAACACCTGGCAATTCACAGTAGAGTGGAGCATGTGAAATAGAATGTATGTGGGAGCTGCTCGGTCGCAATCCCTGCCTTGCACATCACTGCCACATTCGTGCAGGAGAGAAGGTTTATACATGTGCTGAACGTAGCACAACTTTAAGACTAAACTTGGCCCTAGCGCATCATCTGAGCTTTCGTACTTGAGAGAAACCTTAGTAATGGAATGAATGTGCCAAGAATTCAATGAGTGTAACAAAACTGTTAGTGTGTAAGCCTAAGCCGGTGATATGTAGTGGAAAATGTGGCAAAGGTTTTGTGACAAGTCCTAACTTGGAATTCCTCTGGAAAGATAATTTTTAGGTAGAACAGATGAGGCAAGCCTTGAGTTACCATTTAATGTACATTTACAGCAGCTAATGCATAGGAGAGAGGAACGTTAGCAATTAAAAATGCCAAAAACTTCAAACTGGAAAAAGCTCCCAAGTGGAATAAGAGTAACAAATCTTTCAGTATGTACTCGAGGCTCAGAACATGTCAGAAAATTTATCCTTGAGAAGACTTTAGAAAAATGTAATTAGTTTGGTAAATCCTGTCTTTGGCGCTCACATTTCAACACATGTCAGATAGCCTGTGCTGCAGAGAACCATAGAAATGAGAGGAATGTTTAGATTCACACCTTGGATGACAAAGGAGAATTCTTACATGAACTACAAGGATGAAGTCAAGAATAATCAACATCCTGGCTCACATTAAAGAGCAACAGTTACAAAGAAAAACAGGCTTCATGTGTAAATACATTTTTAATCCTTAAAATTCACAAGGTGTCAAACTTTCAGTCTTTGAGGAAGTGATACAAAGGTGATAGATATGCTGAGGTTTTTATCTAAGAACCAAAACTATGGAATCTAGCAGCCAAATGGTGAGCAATGTTACAGATGTAATAAATATAGCAAATTTTTTGCAAGTGTTAATCTTTTTGTCATAAAAGGATTCATTCTGGAATGAAGCCAGATGCAGTGAGTTTAGGGATGTGGTGCATGCCTGTAAACCCAGCACTTGGGAAGCTAAGGCAGGAGGGTAGCCACAAATTCAAGGCTGGCCTGGGTTATGGAGCTAAAGACCAGCCTGAACTGACAGGTTTTTGGAGGGTTGTTTTGTTTTTGTTTTGGGGTGTGTGTGTGTGTGTGTGTGTGTGTGTGTGTGTGGTGCTAGTGATTGAACTGGTGCTTACCAGGAAGGCACAGCACTATTAAGCTATATCCCTGATCCCTGATCTTCTTTTTAAAGTGAGAGACAAGGGCAAGTACCCATGGCCCACAAAGGCCATACCGCAGACTGTGCTGAGTCATCTAGACAGGAGGTGACTGGGCACAAGTAAAACAATCTACAAACTGCTAAAATCATTATGCACCAAACACTACAGGCTTTGGCTAAGTTTGTGTCTTTGCTTAAAAAAAAAAAAGCCAAGGTATTGCCAATTAAAATAAAAATGCAAAATGGGCTGGGGAACTTAGCTCAGTGGTTCTGGCTCCTGTCTTGCAAGCTCAAGGACCCAGGTTCAATCCCGGAAACCACATATGATCGTGGGCCTGGAGACTCACCCCAGCAGCAATCAGTACAACATACCACAGTGCCGGCGTGGTGGCCCACACCTGTAATCCCAGTACTCGGGAGGCAGAAGCAGGAGGATTGCTGTGATGTGAGTTTGAGGCTGAGCTCAGGGCCAGCCTGAACTATAAAGTGAGACCTTGTCTCAAAAAAAAAAGAAAAAAAAGCTCAGAAAAATGCACCGCCTCTGTGCGTGTGTGCGTGCGTGTGTGTGTGTGTATGCGTGTGCATGTGTGTGTGTGTGTGTGTGTGTGTGTGTGTGTGTGAGATGGAGGTGGGGTTGTGACTGACTGCTGGGCACATAAAGTACATGCTTTTAGATTCAAGATAGGGAACAAAATATACATGTAGTTTCTTTATGTTCCAACGTTTCTTCAATAACAAGAGATATGGTTTTCAAGAGCCTCCTTCATAATGCTGAAAAAATGAATTTTTAAAGCTGCAGACTAGGAAAAAATATAAGAATTTAATTGATTAAAAAAATAAAAATCCAAGCTGACAATCCTGAGAGTTGCAAGACTTCAGTCAGAAGACAGTAAAGACAGTAGCCTCAGCAGAAAAGCTTTCATAGGGTGACTCATGTAATAATTAATGTAAAGGGTTATGAAACACCCAGATTAGGTCTATTGTGAGCATCTGGTGGCTGCATTTCCCTCCAGGATGCAACCTAATGAAAGCAGCCTTGAAAACAAACAGGAGGATCTTCTGGGCTTTGCAGAGCCGAACTAGAGGGTGAACAGGGCTAATAAAATCACAGCATGATCTTAAGGCTGGAAACGGCTTTGGTAGAAGAGAGCTGACTTTAAGCCCACAGAGACATGGAACAGAGGTGTGATGGAGTAAGTGGTCCCACACATCAAAGAGATACACTCAAGGAGTCTACTTCTCTTCATATATTGGAGTTTAGAAGTTCTGACTTGCTTGGCAGCTTTCTACCCATGAACCCAGCAGTTGGCATAATCTTGACTCTCATCAGACTTCCATTTTTAGGAGGGATGTGTCAGTAAGGAATCAGACACATATAATCTAAGAGAATTCATACTAGTTACTTATAATCAATTGCAATCCTTCCTTTGTACACCTGTAAGAACTACAACCAAAAAGTCTGTGCATTTAAGTAAAGGCAATATCCTAAAACATAATCCAGCAGAACAATGACCCTACAGAAAATGTCAACGCTGTAATTCGTCCTCAGGATGAACATGACTCAAGTAGAAGCTTCTAGAAAAATGCTACAGTTTGAATTTTTAAAGTTCTGAGAAAATAAAATACTTCATGAAAAAGCAACCACACATACACGCAAAGATACTGGATCAAAGGACAGATCTGTTAGAGCCAAGGACCACATTAAGAATATGGGAAATAACATCCTGAAGACAAAGAGAGAAAAAATATTCAAGATAGAGAATTTAAGAGCTGTGGAGGGCAGTGCCAAAAACTTAATAAGCCAAGAATTTGAGGAGTAGTTTGATAAATTGGCTACAGGTTTCCTAATAAAATTCCAATATAAAGTTGTTTTCAGTACTGACTTTGGCTGAGTTCCTCGGTGAGGTTAGAGTTGTGAGGATAATTCTGCAGCTTTTGCTACAATTCCAAACAGAACAAGGGTGAAAAGATGATATTTTCAAAGACAGAGATAAAAATCATTTCTAAGCACTTCATTTCCCGAAGGAACTAGCTGCAGCTTTTAGTGTTGACAGAATAAGCCACCATGATAGTTAGTACCTGACTCAGCTAATGTGTTTAAATTCACACTCAGCTTCTTGTAGATATTTTGAGAGGTGATTTTCTTCAAGGAGTAGAAAAGTGTTAAAAATCTCTAACCCTAAGCTCTCAGAGCTGAAGACAAAATAGTCCCTAAATCAAATGCTAACAGAGGCCAATTTAAGGAAGCTTCTGAGATTTACAGTTTGAACTATGATGGTGTGATGGTATTTAAGACCACAGGGAATTTAGAACATCAACAGATTTTAAAGGCTGTGAAAGAGTTAGGTTGGAGCACCCGTAGGCTTTTGTTGTAAATATCTAACAAACAATTTTATGTAACTTGATATTCGGAAAGAGGAGAGTCAGCTATATTTATAGATCTGGAATCTATCACAGAGAGATAACTTGTGAGAATAGGTAACCTGAAACAAGAAAAGATAGGCGAGCCAAGAGATAAAAAAATAAATTTGGAAAAAAGATGAGTATGTGGTGGTAGAATTAAGCTAAAGCCAGGGAAACATGCAGTAACTCTCGGAGACCTAAGGCAAGAAATCTGCAAAAAGAGATCTTGGTTCTGATCAAATGAATGTTTTAAGCATCAAGATACAGAAGCACCAGAAAAGAACTGTGTTGCTTTTAGTTGTTATTCTACAATACCTACCGGGAACATCCCATGTATAAAGTGGATTAAATAATCCTCACCTTTTTTGATGCTTTTAATTTGATTTGTGGAGCATAGAAAAGGATGGAAAATACATATTTTAATCATTTGGAAGTACTAAGAGTAGATTTCTCCCATAAGAATCCTCCCATTCCTTTGACTCATCTCTGTATCTCCTTGGCCTTTTTCATCTTTTGGCTCAAAATTCGAACTTTCTGTGACAGAATAAAGGTCTTGTGGAGATATCTGAAAATATCTCCAGTGCAGTGGGAAAGCACAAAAGCAAGGGAAGGGTGAGAAAAGTATTGCAAAGACTCGGGAAAGTTGTTGTTTCAAACTAGTTGATGAAGATTTCAAATAAAATGGATGTTAAGGAAGATACCCAAGGTAAGACTTTTTTAAAAAAAGAAAAAAAGCAAATCTATGGAGCTATCATTGGTAAGTGATATTCTCAGAAGGAAAGCAGCAAGTGGAACGGCGCTGAGGTGCACGGCTGCTTCAATGACAAATGTGTTTAAAGCAAAGTGCGTGAGGGCCGGCGGCACAAGAGCCAAGCGTGAAGCTGGCGGAGAACCAGGGCCCAGGTACTGCAGGACACAGAAGAGCATTCACCTCTGCACCGCGTGAGGTGGAAGTCATGACAAACTTTCATGAGGCTAGTGAAATAACCTTTTTATGCTTTTAATAGATCACTGACTAGTGAAGGACAGTAGGACCAACCAGGAGGTTTCTTTTCTTAGAGACTTTTTATGACTCCAGGCTAAGCTGATGAGCGATCCCATAATTAGTTTGTAGTTCATCCAATGCTGTAGTGTCCGTTTGCCGCCCCCCAGGTTGTGCTTCTTCCTCCTTAGCCACTTTGTTCACGGTGCTGTGCAGAGCACTGCACACAGAGTGGCTTGCACTTCAGACACTTGTTTTCTCAAACTTCTGAAAGCCGGAAGCCTGAGATCAGGCATCGACAGTGCAGCTGACTTCTGATGTCCCTCCTTGCCTATAGATGACTGTGTCTTCCCACAGCCGTCCCTCTGCGCATCTTGTATCCTAACTTCCTCTTCCTTTAGTGACACTGTTGGATCAGGACCCACTGTATCATCTTTATTTCATTATTTCCTTAAAGCCTACATTTCTGAATATAGTTACAGCATAAATGCTGGAAGTTAGTTCTTTACCATATGAGTTTTCAAGATACACAGTTCAGCTTCTAACACTTAGTGATAAAGTCATAACGAGAGTGTAACCGCCCATTTGTGTGCATCATTTCCAAGTGTTTTTTGTAGCTAGGGGTGGACATGAGACTACAGTCTCATCACTGAAATATACAGAAGTGCTGAATGTCATCTCTACACTCCCAGCCAATCTCATCTAACATCGGGAGAACCCTCCTCCACGATCATTTTCCTTTCCCATTGGTTCAAAGGACAATAAAGAGGGACAACTTGGAAGATAAAAGGGGTGAAGGCTATAGAGCACATGCCAGCAAGGGTTCCTGAATGCAGTATAAAGATAGTCCGAACACCCACCTTGTATTCTCACACAAGAAGTATAAATCTTGGGTTGGGGATTTAGCTCAGTGATTCTGGCACCTGCTTTGCAAGTGCAAAGATCCTAGTTCGACCCCCAGTAGTCACATACCACAATGCCGGGCATGGTGACTCATGCCCACCAGCAATAAGTGCCACATGCCACAGTGCCACGCATGGTGGCTCATGCTTGTAATCCAGAACTTGGGAGGCAGAGGCAGTGTTGGGAACCAAGGACAGTTTATTCAGACAATTTACTCAGACTTAAGACTTACTGACTGGGATTTACTTACTTGGACTTGAGGATGTCTGCCCTGCCCTTCGGGATCAACTACTGGGATTATTGCGGACATCTGCCTCACCCTGTGAGATTTTAAACTACAAGGATTACTGCACTAAGTTCACTGGTCTTGAGACTTACTGGGACTCACTGGGATTTAAGGATGTCTTCCCTGCTCTATGTAACCTTCAACTACAGGGAATATTGTGGGTCCACCCTGTTTATGCATGGATTATGCTAGAATTATGAGTTGAAGGCTTGGTACCAAATAAAGGTGCAGATGAGCTTGGGTTATGAGTTCTTCAGCTCCTGCTTCTGCTGCTGCAGTGTCTGGCCTTTGGCTGGTGCTGCTCAGGGTAACAAGAGTCCAGCCCATGTTCAGCCCTTTTCCTCAAGGTTCTGACTTTGTTGCTTGTTGGTTGTTAATCTTTTAACTGTGGGACTATCGGGGAATTGGAGTTTGCCATGAGGTTCTGGCCAAGTCCTCTTCCCCAGGCAGCCACAAGGAAGGATGATTGCTGTGAGTTTAAGGTTCACCTTGGCTACATAGTGAGCTCAAGGCCCGCCTGAACTACAAAAGAAAATAATAACAGTAATAATAAGCAATTATTAAAACAACAAAATTATTTCAATGAACAAGTATCATTCCTACGAACCAGACTCAACCCCATACTCGAGATAGAAATAATCAGACAAAGTCTAAAGCCATGAGTACCAGGCTATTTTATTCTCAAGGCTCTTTCACTTCCAGGAGTGGGAGGCATAGATAATTAAGTTTTAGAATATAAAAGATTCTGCCATGTACCAACAGTCCAAAGGGAGACACATGACTCTACTTGGGGAAATCACAGAAAGCTACAAACTGGAGATGGTACTTGTGTTTCCCTAGCAAAAACTGCAACACATCATATGTGGATTTCAACTAACTAAAAACTGTTTCCTGCAGATTTAGCAATGATACAACAGGAGAAATGTCCTATCTTCCTCTTACCTTGGTCTTCTTCTTCTGAAAAATTAAGAGACACAATAATATCCTGGGCATAGAGTTTCATGGAAAATGCACAAAACATTAACACAGAGTAAGCATACAGTATACAGACTGATGAATGTTTAATTTTTTCAAAATTATTATATTAAAAGACACACTGCCAGTAATCCTCCTTCCTCAGGACCCATACATTTCATCATTTCGGCCACTTTCTGAAGCAGTTTTGAGTTTCCTTCCTGTCTTTATGAAGTGTGATGAGGGATATAGTGAGCGCTGCTGCTGAGTCCCATCTCACAGCAAGGTGGGCTCGAGAGCACATTGCAAGGTGGCCCCGTCCTTTTACCCTCCGGACCTCAAACTGTGCTACTGACTCTTCCCTAGAGTCAAAATGACCATGAAAGGTTAGTGTTTCGAGATGATTCAGATATGGAAGTAGCCACTCCAGGCAACTAAAGAGCTATATTGTACCAATAAAGATTCAAATATTTGAAAAAAAATACCCTCAAGAGACATATAATAAAGAAAAGAAAGAAGACTTCCAGCACTGCTCCAGAAAGTGGCAAGAACAGTGGGGTAAGTGTACTGGAAGCAAGAAGTATTTTGAAGAGGGATTAATGTCAGTGTGACTTTTACTTTAGTACTTCTTAAAATTTGAATATTCTCTGTATGTTTCAATTGAACAATACATATTATCTGTGCTGAACAGACTTTTTTCTTTAAATAGAGGTTTATAAAGATAAGCTTTTATATTTTCAAATACTTTCTCAATGTGCAGTGTTAATCTCCACAATATAAGGTAGAAGTTGGAACCCATCCTGAGAGAAACTTCAAATATTTAAGATTTTAGTCCCCACTGGCTTCAAGAAAAACGTTAGCTTATAAATCCCTTTCAGTGTGAGGTTAAGATACTGAACCCATATTCTCGCCTCTTTAAACCGTTTGAGTCATACAAACTACTTTTTATTTTGAAAACTGTGCGGTATAGTGGGATTCTGTTTTTTGAACTAATTTTTTCATTGATTCTTCCTGCCCTACAGAATTGAAATCCTGCACCACAGCAAGAGCGCATTCGGTTGTTATTATTTTTAGCTTTCATACCTCTTGTCTGTCTTCCGTGACTCATCTTTTCCTTCCCTAATTAACCGTTTCTTTTCCCCTCTCCCTCTTCTCCTCCATGCAGGCGCTCGCATTTGCATGACTGTGTCACACCTGTTCGCCCGTGTCTCAACACTGTCCTGTTGTCTCCTCGCCGGGGTAAGTGTGGCTTTGAACGCAGAGTACACACACCACTCCCCAAGGGACAGCAGCAGGCCGGTGGATCGCACGATCCACGCCACAGGTACCAGCATGTGTTAGTCTTATGCCCAGAGTCCAAAGTGTTCCTGTTGAGCCTCTTTGATAAGGTTCTTAAAAAAAAAAAAGCTTTTCGGCATTTTAGTAGTGATTTCATTTGTTCAAGTGTTTCTTCTTGTCCCAGGTGATGGAACAGAAAAGTGGAATGGCTAATAATTGTACCGAGACCATAGATGCGCCTGGAATTTATCCCCAAACTTACCTGACCATTGGAAGGAGTGTTCACAGTTTAGGTGGAGAATTCCATGCTAAACTTCTGCCTCGGCCATCTCTGGCTGTCGTGTCCTTGTGCTTTAAAATATATTATCTCACAGCCACAGCCATGAAATTTAAACAATACTGTATTATAATATTCAACATCACATAGAATTTTTAATAAGATTGAGATTTGAAGTCACAAAATAACATGTAGAATCACCAAAAACATATAGAAGTCACCAAAAATAACATACAGAAATTTATTTTCCTTTTAAAACTTAATGGTAATTACAATCCAGTGGTTCAGTCTTGCGTATATACCTAATACCAATGTACTTGTATGTGTGTATGAATATTTAGAACAGCATCTTGTTCCAAATTAGAGAATATTCAGATACCCAGCAACTCTAAAGAGTTTATGATAGATAGAATAGAATGCTACATAGCCATGAAAGTGAACATACGACAACCACACACATGGTGAGGATCAAATCTCACAGTCTTGGGAGTAAGAAGTCAGACACAAATGAGAACATTAGCATGACTTCCTTTAATAAAGTTCAGAAATGGGTAAACATTACTTATGGCCTTGTACCAGATCGTGTCAATCACTGTCCCTTGCTAGGGAGAAGAGCATGATGGGAGAATCTGAGCTGCTGCTGATTTTCCGTGGGGTACTGGTGCGTACACAGCTCATGAAATTTGTTGAAATTCATCTAATTATACCCTTATCACTTGGGCATTTTAATATATATTTTATTTTTAAATAAAATTTAAAAGATATAGTGATATTTCTGAATATCTAATATGAAATACATAATATAAAATTGTATAATGATATCTGTGGAACTATTTCTCTTAAAAGACTGGTTTTATTAATGGCAATCAGGCACCTAAGAGGTCAGGGGGGACAGAAATCTTGAGAGGATGGAAAAACAGACAGCAATAGTGTCTAAGTGTGTAAAGGAATCTTCTTAAATTAAAAAATACAAAATCCGGCATAAATGGATGTGTATTTGGAACAGAAAAGGGCATCACAAAATACAGCCAAAATATTCTTCTATTTGTGGACTGACAGTAGAAATAGAAAACCTGTTTTCCTACGTGTTGTAACAGCACATTCACGGCTTGTTTCTTGTGGTATGCTTCACAGGGTTCGTCACAGAGGAACTAGAAAGGTTACTTTTCCTGCAGTTTGACTGATACAATATTTTATTACAAAATAAGATTTGACACACTGACATACTTACTATTTGCTGTATTATAAAAGAGCACCGCAAACTTGGGTCCACGACCCTAGGAATTTATAGAGCTTACTTCTTATAATTCTCATTAAAATGTAGTGTTTTTATCTTATTATACCTTCCATCACAAAATATCTACAGACAATATAGATGACAATTTACACTGGGATTGCGAATTTCTAAGAGCTGAAATTGTACACATCAGACAGACCGAGTGCCCCACAGCCTCAGCTGTTTTGCTCTCGGGCCACCGTTCTTCCACACTACGAGCGCCAAACACGTGTCTAAAGACAGCTGTGTGGGGTGTCTTTTGTGGGGGAGCCCACTCAGCAGACAGGGTTATTCCTGGTTTTCTCGCACCAGAATAGCCAAGAGCTAAAGCATGGACAGAAATCATCAGTATACAACTCTCTAAACTCATCTTAACTCACCCTCAGCTCACTCTTTCCATCAGGAACACTCCCATGACCTCTACCACGCGCCCCTGAAGAAGGCCGAATACGGTGGAAGAAACTGTGCCCTCAACAATTACTCGTAGGAAAATGTTACAGGAACGAGCGACTGCCTGAAGTCAGCGGATGGCTCCCCGTGCCCTGGAAGGTACCCGACAGGCTCCACTGGCTTCCAACCCACCTCTGCCTCTTCCACTGTCTGTTGTCGCAGCTGGCCCTCCCTGAACCGAGCTCTTCTTGTCTAATTGCTGTCAAACCACTGCAGCCCCTACTGCTGGCTCCTTTGCCAGCTCTCGTCGCCTTCCCCCAGTCAGCAACAAGCTGCTGTGGCACTATTTAAGTTTCTCCTTCAGTGGTTTTTCTTAGAGTCTCATCTGCCTGCATCACGGACGGTCCATTTTAGCTTAGAAGGTGGCAGCTGCTGAGATATCCGGGCTTTGTTATCAGCCACTGTTAGACGCCCAGCCGAGCGCCGTCGGGAGGCGGCCCGAAGCTCCGGTGCTGCAGACCCGGCCGGCCCCACGGTCTCCGCGGATTTGACGGCACTGAGCCGCAGAGGCTCGCGGACACGCGTGAGCGGCCCTACCGTTTCCGGCTTCGCTCTGACCACACGGGCCTTGATTCAGTTCATCACTGTCCAGAGAAGCGCTGCTTTTACGCCTTTCCGCTGACTCTTGATTCTATTTTACACCTCAAAACAGTCCTCACAGCTTTTATTTTCTTTCACCCATAATGTACATTAGCTTAACAAGATAATAAACATTCGTGCTCACAAGCATTTCAAAAGTGCTTAGAACAGAAGAATAATGACATAGAGAGGATCGTTTACCTAATAAATGATTTCTGCTGTCTAATGATAGTCTATGCTGAGTGTCTTCTTCCTTTGAAGGACTAAGTAGTAGTTTACTATATTAAATACTATAAAGGTTTTATGTTACATAGATGTCCAACGTGTGATTATATATAATTATCTTATGCTAGTGCTGGGAAAACTTTAGGTTTTCTTTTTTTTTTTTTTAGGCTTTTTTTTTTTTTTTTTTTTTTTTGAGACAGGGTCTCACTTTGTGGTTCAGGCTGGCCCTGAGCTCAGCCTCAAACTCACATCACAGCAATCCTCCTGCCTCTGCCTCCCGAGTGCTGGGATGACAGGTGTGAGCCTCCACGCCCGGCACTGTAGTATGTGGTACTGGTTGCTGTTGGGGTGAGTCTCCACACCCAGTATTGTTATGTGGTTACCAGGATTGAACCCAGGGCCTTGTGCTTGCAAGGCAGGCGCCGGAACCACTGAGCTAACTCTCTGGCCCCAAAATGAGGTTTTCCAACAGTTTAACAGTGACCATTAAAAGAAGTCTTTTGACTTCAAATTAATCCTTCCACTTGTTAGTTGTGCTAATCAAGTATTTCACAAGCATTCTTGCATTTAATTTTCATAATAAAAGTGGAAGGAAGGCACTAATATACCTATTTCAAGGAATCACCTTCAGATTATGGATACATTTGCCCAAATTCAAACAAGAAATGATTGATTGAAATATTAGTACGCTAATGCCAAAGCTTGCATTTATAACCATTTTCTACCTTTCAGAATTAGCTGTTAGATAAGCAAAAGGGATAGTTTTTTAACAATCCTCTCAAATGGAGAATAAACTAGAATTATTTATAATAGGATTTGATACCTGAAAAGATTGATTTTCATCTCCCATCTTCAAAGCAATTTAATTTTCATTATATCAAAAATATATTGAATTATCATTTGACTTGGGCTGAATTTTTATTTTTAACTTGGCTATCCTCCTAACTGTTATAGAGCTTGATTTGTGATCATTTGCTTGAGGATTTTCTGAAATATTTAAAATTCGGGGTCATGTGTAAAATGCTGCATTTTAAACTAATAATTAGATAATTCTAGAGAGCACCCAAGTTTTCTTTTCGGAGAGCTCCCCACAACTGTGCTATGTGCTGTGATATTTTCCCAGCAGTCATTTACATGTCTTTTTAAGATCTTCACCCACAGCCTTCATGTGACTGACTCTCTGACATAACCTCTCCAGCTGTCATTAGACCTGTTCAGGGACTGACTCTTGCCTGTTGAGGTACAGGAAGAAGTTTGATTTCAGAATCTGCGCTGGGGTTGGAGCTTATTGGCCTTACCTTGTATTGATAAGTAGGTGGGCCTGTTGGAACATCAGCCAGTACCATTGCAACTGCACAGGGCCTATAGCCTACTGGCCTCCAGGCCGACTGCATGAGTGAGCCCAGAGACTCTGTATTGGTGAGCAAGCAGGCCCATTGGAACCTCAGGCAATGCCATTGTAGCAGTTCAGGAGCCAGAGCCTTCCTGCCTCTAAGTAGATAGGAGAAGGAGATCTGACCATATTGTTTGAGTGCCTCATATGGTGTGCCAGAACTAGGGGTCTTTCTTTGGGTCCCAATACAGACTGTAAAAACAGCCAAGGAAACACTGATATTTTAAGGTTCCTAAATATTAGGAGGAAAGAGACTTGCAACAAACATCGCCAGACAACAAGGCAGGTACAAAGCCAAAAACAACAGCAAGGACAAAAACTCAGAGATGAAGAAACACTCAAAGTCTCAGATACAAACATCCTCACCTCAAGGTAACACAGGGGGAAGGGAAATAGAGAAGTTTGAAGGCCAGTCTCCAGTCTCCTTGGAACTGGTAACCAAAGCAGATCTAGTAAAATGGAAATCAGAATTGGTCTCTGAGATGAAAGCAGAGATATTGGACACTGTCAACATGATGATTAATAAAACTAAAAAGGAAATCATGGAGTTGATAGAATCCAACATAGCAAAAGCAATGGAACCTTTTAAACACCTACAAGCAGAAGTCCAAAAAATTAAGAAGGAAAATGAAAGTTTGCGCAATAGAATGAATTTGGCAGAAGACC
>PVIR01033346.1:0-17939 GCA_004026965.1 Petromus typicus | reverse complement strand
CAATCCTCCTGCCTCTGCCTCCCGAGTGCTGGGATTACAGGCGTGAGCCACCACGCCCGGCACTGTGGTATGCGGTACTGATTGCTGCTGGGCATGAGTCTCCACACCCAGTATAGGTATGTGGTTACCGGGGAATCGAACCCGGGTCCTTGCGCTTGCAAGACAGACGCCGGAACCACTGAGCTAACTCCCCGGCCCCGCTAGTCTCCATCTTAAGAAAGGCCCCAAAATTCTTTAGAATGTGAGTAACCCAACCAGGGTGCATGTCACTAGCAAGGACCAATCACCAGGGCAGCAGGCCTGTTACCTAATAGGGCTAAACCTAAAGATTCTGGCCATGACTGCTGGCCTTCACCCCTCATGTCCTGATAAAGAGCTACTCCTTGAGAAAAGAAACGCCCTGGCTAGCCAGTACCTAAAGCCTCCCGTACTCTTTTTAAATTCTTAGCCTATCCAACCACCCCGGGTCTTGAAACTTCCACTGCCTCCCCAGTCCCCACCATAAAAACCCGACCCTTGGGGGCTCAGGCCTCTCAGCATCCTGCTGTTGAGAGTCCCTGCTCGAGCTTGAATAAACCTTCATGTATTTACATCGGAGACGGCTTCTGGTGTTTTGGGGGACCTCGTGATCTGGGTATAACACTGGGATCATTGGAACAACTCAAGCTACCCACCTGGGTGAATGAACATAGATTAGGATGCTAAATATTAAACAGCTGTATAATTACATATCCACAGTCTGAACTAAGGTGGCCCTCGTGGTCTCAACTAAATATCTTACTGTAAGCACGTTAGACGATCAATTTCCATTCTCATACCTTTAAGGCATCTACTTTTTCTAATCTAGTGATCAGCTTTACTTCTCTCATATATTTATATATTTACTTTTCAGCTCTTTTAAACAATAATTTTATGGATGGCTTTTGAAATCTTTTCACTCTCTCTTAAATAACAAGCTCATAACAGTTTCACTGTCTGAAAGCAGAACTGGGGTTATGACAATCAATCGTTTTGCACCGTCTCCTTCCAGTCTAATTCAGTGATAAGCCGGCCCTTTTTGAAAACCCACAGCATCACGCTCACAAAAAAAAAAAAAGAAAGAAATGAAAAGAAATTCTGTTCGGTTTTACAGCAACCAGATCAAAATTAAACCTATGTGGTCCCTGCCTCTGATTTATTTTCCAAGGAGGATTTAGCAATCTTGGTAAAACAGCCACCAACTTAGACTTCATCTGATTTAAGGGTCTCTGTTGGATGCTCTTTGGATATTCATTCTAAAAGAAAAAATACAGTGTAAAGAATTTTTGCTAGAGCTGGAGATGAGACTCGGGTGCTGCTAACCGCTGGCAGACATGCGCCACCAGGGCCCTCAACCGCCGCTTCTCCTGCTGATGTATCTACCGCTCTCGTAAAACCTGCTCCCCAACTCAGTCGTGTGCTGTGTCTGCCCGTGAGCAGCCATGTTTACGGAAGCCGAAATGTCACCATGACGAATCGCTGCCAGCCTCTGCGATCCGTCATGAGGACAAAGCTCTTCTCCCTGGGTCTGGGAAAGATAAATAAGGATGATAAAACCGCACATTGTTTTATATCCCACTTTAACTAAAGGAGCATGCAGCCCTCTTAGAATGAAGGTGAGACTCGGAGGAGCGTGCGCTGCAGCCAGGTGAGGCCTCTCTGAGCCCGCGGGCTGCTCCCGCTTGCCTGGATTTCCGTCCGCGCCTGCGCGGTGGCACCTACATGCCGCCTGGGACCGTTTCGCTTCCCCTCTACTTCGCGTTTGTCCTGGGCGCCTGGAACTCACCGCGATCCTCCTGCGGAGACCATTCCTGGGACTTTGTGAGCCGATGACAGTCAGTTCCCAGCAGCAGCCCTGGGGAAAGTCAGCTTAATCTCCACTGAATATCAAATCACACTTCACCATAAAAGTTAGAAAGACTTTATCAGTTTTATTAAAGCTGTAAATTTTGTTTTTAAAACCTGCCAAAGCCTCCGCTCCTGGAATTTTCTAAGAAAATTAATTTTTTGCTCCTGCCTTTACTGCTGAGACCTACGGGACAGTCCCTGCGGAACGCGCAGCAGATGGTTCTGTGAGTCCTGAGAGCCACGTGCTACGCGGGCACGCATTTGACATGATCCGGTAGAAAAACAATTTTAAAAAGACAGTGGATCTAAGAAACGCAGGCCTGGAAAGCTTGTCGGAGGTTCTGACCTCACAGATGTGCAATAGCTGCTTCGGGTTACTTAAAAGTCTCTACCTCTACCCCGGCTGTGTGTGGTGGTGCAGACCTGTTATCCCAACACTCAGAAAACAGAGCCGAGAGGGTCAACTCAAGTTCAAGCTCAGCCTGAACCACATCTCGAGACCCTGATTTTGGGGGGGGTTTTTTGTTTTTGTTTTTCTAGACAGGGTCATGCTTTGTAATTCAGGCTGGCCTTGAGATCAATATGTAGCCCAGGCAAGCCTCGAACTCACAGCAATCCTCCTGCCTCTGCCTCCCGAGAGCCACCACGCCCAGCATTGTGGTATGTGGTTACCAGGGATCAAAGTCGGGACCTTGCACTTGCGAGACAGACGCTGGAACACTGAGCTAAATCCCTGGCGACCCTGCCTTAAATTTTACTCTGTGTTCTGACCCCCTTCTCCACAACACGTGCGGCACAACGCGACCCCAGGCAGGCTTGGCTTCCTGCCGTCTCTCCCTTTCTTTGCCCTTGAGGAGCCTTTGCCTGAGCCTCTTCACCCAGCGCTGTCACTGCGCACCAGGAGAACCTGCATCCTTCAACTTTCGCTTGGAATCTTCATCTGACTGGTTCTAGTTATCTTCTTTTCTGCCTGCTGCAAACCTGAACTTTTCAGAACCAGCTCAAACACGTGTGATTCGGGCTCTGTGGCAGAATCTAATCACCTTTCCTCATACTCTGTCAGCATTTTCATCTCTTTCCTTTATCCATCTCTCTCTCCTTCTCTCTCTCTCCCTCTGTGTGTGAGTGTGTGTGTGTGTGTGTGTATGTGTGTGTGTCTCTCTCTCTGTACTTCAAATGCCCACGACTATCCTCTTCCTCCCAGCACTTATCCCTGTCTTTCTGACACATGCAGAACCACCAGGCATATAGAAAATATTTCTAAACAATAAAGAGGGACCAGGGGTTTAGCTCAGCAGCACAGCACCTGCCTGGCAAGCTCAGGGTCCTGAGTTTAATCCTGATGCCAAAAATAAATGAGTAAAATAATGAATTACAAGATGAGATACAGAATTTATAAGTGGACTATGGAGCTGGAAAAAGCAAGGAAGTTTAAAAAATTGGTGCACGTTTTACAACAAACCAAGCAAGAATGATTGTGTCCCAGTCACGTCCAACACCAGTGGATTTATTCTCTTGTTTATTCAGTTAACCAACTAATGCACTGTGGTAATTCGAGGCCATTTTACAGAATAGTATACTCTCCAAATCTTGGCCCTAGGAAATGATGGTTCCAAAACCAAGATAAAACCCAAAAGATACTCACAGTTATATTTTCCAATACGACTAAAGAAATGCGGGGAAATCAGAAGGGTAGGCCCTGGTGGTGATGGGGAGGCATGGTGATCACGGAGATGTTTCCATCTTTGTTCCCAGCTGTAAATAACAGTGCTGGGGACAAACAGCAGAGCACCTGTGTCACATTAGCCTGTGTGTCACAGAATGCTGCCTGAGACACAAGTGAGTAGCATAAAGACTCATGGCTGAACGTCTGCAGTAAGCCGAGCTGGGAGTCCGGGCAGGAAGTGACGCTGAAGGCCCTGATTGGGCCTGTTTTGTTCGCTGCCATACAGTCGAGCTCACCGTGTATCTGTCACAGATGTTCCAGGAGCATTTGCCAAGTGAATGATGACATGGAACCAGATATAGAACCCCTAAAAATCAAGCTAAACTGGACTCCATCCTCACGGCAATCTGAAGTCGTGTGAAGATTTTCAGCTGGAAAGTTACATGATCTGATTTCAGTTTACAAGACTGGCTCACAGCAGAATAAGGAAGAGCAGAGAGTGTCAGGGGCACGTTGCTCCTCTTTAGGTGGGAAACAGCAGTGTCACAGATGGCTGTGGTAACAGCAGGGCTGGAGAGACGAGGACTTACTTGACAGAACTGTAGGAGAGAAAATGTGCTTGCTGACTGTGTGCAAAGTAGAGAGGCTGGTGTTGGGGCAACTGCCAATTTGGAGCAGAAGCAGTAGAGGACGCTGGAGCCATTTTCAATAAGGAGACAGAAGAAGAGGAGCAGGTTGTAGGGAGAAGACTATAAATCAGTTTTATAGGTATGCTGAGCTTATGAGAACTTGGCTCTCAGCGGAGATGTTTAGTAGAACATCGCTGACTTGGGTCAGGTGCTCAGGAGAAATCTCATCCAGAAAGGTGTAATTTGGCAGTTGTGAGCCAATAGCCTACGGGCTACATTGTGCCCATGGGCTTCTTCAGACCGCACAGCATTTGTAAAATTTTTGCATTAGCTGAAAACTATTTTTTAAGTGAGAAGACTTCATCCAAATACCAGAAAGCGTGACTTCTCTTTAAGAAGTTGAGGATCTCATGAGACGACACGACAACTACACTCCCTCGAACTGGTCAAGGTGCTGAGCAGTGTCTTCCTCGATGGGACTTCTCTGCAGACAACCCAGCGCAGCAACCCCAGCCGGTGCCACCGACTCAGTACCACTGCCGCCAAGGTCGTGAGACTTGTTAGAGCAGAGACAGCGGAAAGCGGGGTCCTCTACTGCCGTCCCCGCTGAACCTGGGAAAATGAAAGGCACTAAAAGGACGGAGTCGTCATTGCGCACACTCATCTCACCCCCACTGTGTCCCCCCTCCCCCCGGCTCCCACAGGCGCTGGGCACCGTGGCCCGGGCGAGGGGCACAGACCTGAGTCTGTTTCTCGCTGTCCCCTCCGGACTCGCGGTGCAGAAGCTCAGCCGCACACAGCCCTCTCAGGAGGCCGCTGCCGTCTGGGGACGAGCACGGCGCTCAGCTCATCATTTTCGTCAGTGCCAAGAAAACGATCCTGACATTCTTGTTAAACTGGAGGTGCGCGATTTATTTTCAATAAAAATATATATACTGGTGCACATTTGGGGTGGTACCGATGATAAATACAGTTGGGCTGGTCCCTGGTGGGGTTAACAAGGATGGCTCGAAGAGTGAGTAAATATTGCGTTGGTCCTGCTTGTTCTTTTTTAAATTTTTTTGGTCCTACTTCTTCTGTACTCACGGGACTGGTGAGACTAAAGGACTCGTGAGCCCAAAGGAAGGGCAGAGAAAAGGAGTCAGGGAGGAGAAGTGACCCGACTATGTTACGTGTGTGTGAATATACACATTCATTTGTGTAACTAAGATGCACCAAGAAAAATAATAAGGAAAATCTAGTACAAATATGTGATGGGTTTTTATTAAACCGTAAAAAAGGTAAAATAACAGCATAATACATCTGGAAGACTTTACGCTAAAGAAATACGCCAGCCACAAAAGGTGAATAGCGTATGACTCTCATTTACACGTGGATCTAAACAACTGAACTCAGAGAATCAGGGCGTCAACGGCCACTGCCAGAGGCAGGGGGTTGACAGCAAATGAGGACACATGGGTCAAAGGACAAGAACTGTCCCTTGTTAATGCAAACAAATACTGTGGCTCACTTACAGCCAGGGTGGTGACAGGCATGTTAATGAGTCTGAAGGCCGTGATAGCTCTGCTGTGTTTTTGAAGAGTATCAAAGTACATCGTGCATCTTGAAATATACATCTGTATCTAATAAATATTGAATGAAATTCAATTCACCTCTTTATGTGGCACAGACAAAATTCTAAAATCTCTGGCCGGGGTTTAGCTCAGTGGTTCCAGCATCTTCTTTGCAAGAGCAAGGGCCTGGGTTTGATCCCCCGTTACCACATACAACAATGCTGGATATGGTGACTCACTCCCACCAGCAATCAGTACCGCATACCACAGTGCTGAGTGTGATGTCTCACGCCTGTAATTGCAACCCTTCAGAGGCAGAGGCAGGAGGATTGCCTGAACTATGAAAGCGAGACACTGTCTCAAAAAAAAAAAAAAAAAATCTCAGATCGAATAATGAAGCGCACCTAATATCAGCATGATACATGAATGGGGGTTACTTAACAGAAGCCAATGAACAAATATCAGCTTTCTCTGCTCGAATTCAGGTAGCAACTCTGTCATGAATCTGCTGCTCCTCTATGGATAAGTTAATTTACCTTCCTCTACGGCAGATACTAAATAATAACTGACTACCTTACTTAGTAGAACTCCGGGAGTTAAGGTAAAGCACTTTATAAAAACCATAGAACATTCTACAAATTTGGGTTCTAGTTAGATTTCCTGGAAATACCAACAAATAGCACACGTTGAATATGGTTGCTGTTCAAGGGAACCTTTCCCCGACTTCCTCCTGTTTATGAGTACTATGCTGATAGTGGAAGCCGGTAAGATAGCAGGATGTTTTCAGGGGTGCTTGATAAGAAAATACTTAAAAGAGCGTTTATACTGAGTTTTCCCTCTAGAGGCTCACTCTTCGGCGTCCCTGCAGTACACCTTACTGCTGACTTTCAAGGGTACCAAGTGTCTATTCGATACCTTTGCCTGAAAAGTCTGCGGCCGCCCACCCTGCAGCTGGAAGCTCGTGTGATCAGAAACGACTAGCACTGCAGACGAAGCAGAGACGCGCGGTCGGCCAGGACCGGAGCGACAATGCTGCCCTCTGGCGGAGACTCTGCGCACGCGCCCCCGGGCGGACAGATACAATGCGTTTTGGGAATTCCCGCCCTAACTCCGCGGTGAACCCTGCCGCGTTCTTCATAAATGTAAGGAGCTCTCCAGGGTCAGAGTCACTGGCCACAGTTCTCTTAATGTAGCCAACGAAGAAATTAAAGATCGACTTTTATAATGTTTGTGGAGTTTTCTTTGAATTCATGACGAAATCACAAATGTGTTAGGGAAAAGGAGTTTTATTTCACTTTGAGATTTTTGTGCCAAACATATACGAAACACCATTTTTCTACTTTTTAGAGCAGATAATAGGAAACAATAGCTATTATATGCCCCATGAGTACAAGGCAACTAATTCTGGTTTTTTTAATATAACTAAACATATAAACCAGACCTTATGCTGGCATTGCCCTCAAGAAGAAACTGAATTTCATGCAGCTAGAAAGTGGTAAAGCTAGAATTCAGTAAGTTTTTTAGTCTTATTGATATTCAGGTACCAAAAGTAAATGTATTTATATAATATTTAAATATATGTGATTACATACCTATATAACATTAATAAATTTTATATATTTTATATAATATTTATAAATATATAATCTGTTCACCCTCAGAAAACCTAATCTCCTAGAGAGTGATAATCAACAAAACTGTGCTGACTGACACATAAAAGAGAGCTTGCGGCCAGGCCTGGTGGTACTTGCCTAGAGTCTTAGCTGTAATCCTTCAAGTGGACACCTAATCATAAGGCTAAGTGCTCTTTGAATTCTAACTACCTCTTCATAACATCTAAGGGAAATATCCAGACCCAGGTCTATTGGAAATCAGCCTTATAAGTGGATTTACACGTCCCAGATATTCAAATGCTATGTCATTCCTGATGTAGAATTATGCCGTAACTACCAGATCTAAAAACGCATTGTGCTAAACCTGTAAATATTTAAATCACTGAAGCAGGCAGGACGGTCTGCAAGTTGCCTGTCTGTGTTTGAAGCTGCTATGCAGTGTGGTTCTGGGACGAGGTCCCACGCCGTGCCCTGGTTATTCACTTAGGGAGGTGGCATCTCTCCGGGGCTCCGTCCTGCCCTCCAGAGTTAAATGTCTGGAAGGGTTTGACTTGTGTTAGCAGCAGATCCCTGCGGGGACATCCCCACAATCACAGCCACATAAGCAGCACAGTCTGGCCATCCTCCTGGATCCGAAGCCGTGCGGTGACTCGGTTGTCTATTCACAGCGTCCCGCACCGAAGCGAAGGTATCGGTTGAGTTCAGTTCTCATTTGGAGTCTGTGGGGGAAAATCTGCTCCAAATTCATTCGTGCTCTTGGGGAATTCGGTTCCTGTGGTCAGAGGTCCAGGGCACCCCCCCCTCTCTGCTCTCAGCCAGACGTCACTCTCAGCGCCTCTAGCTGGTCTGACTCTGTCACGTGCTTCTCCCGTGCACTGTTGTGTCAAAAGCTTCTCACGCTTCTAATTCATTTCCTTGACCAGCTGCAGAAAGCTGTTTCTAAAGTGCTTATGCGGTTAGGTCAGACAGACCCTTACTATCTCCCTATTTTAAGTTCAACAGGGCCGAATAGTCATCTTATCACAGAATAAAACCTTCACAGTCCCAGGGATTACGCAAGACAGTACACGAGCAAGATGGAAGCTCTGAAGGAGAGCCTTAGAGTTCAAATACTATAGCAAACTTCTGCGTTTGGCTGGGGTGAGAACAAAAGGCAGGATATGGTAAAAAAAAAAAAAAAAAAACCTCTGGGATTGTAACTGTATTAATACCAAACTGCTTACAGCTTATTTTCCTATATAAACCGCTACTGAAATGTTATGCAAGCATCCATTCTTGATAGCCTCTGATTCCTATAAATTAAACAAAATGTAACATCCTCTAGAACAATGACTTCAAAGCTGAGCTCAGGGCCAGCCTGAACTACAAAAAGCAAGACCCTGTCTCAAAAAAAAAATCACTAGAAGCACTGAAAAAGAGTTGCTTAAGATTTTTGTTGCCTGGGCCGGGGAGTTAGCTCAGTGGTTCCGGCGCCTGTCTCACAAGCGCAAGGACCCGGGTTCGATTCCCCGGTAACCACATAACAATACTGGGTGTGGAGACCCACACCCAGCAGCAACCAGTACCACATACCACAATGCCGGGTGTGGTGGCTCACGCCTGTAATCCCAGCACTCGGGAGGCAGAGGCAGGAGGATTGCTGTGACGTGAGTTTGAGGCTGAGCTCAGGGCCAGCCTGAACCACAAAGTGAGACCCTGTCTCCAAAAACCTAAAAAAAAAAAAAAAAAAAAGATTTTTGTTGCCTGAAGCTTTGGTCTAATAAAACAAGAGATTGAGTTGTTCGTTACATATTTCCAAGCAGAATCTCAAAGAGCAGTGAAGGATCTGATTACTGGCTAAAAGTCACCCTCAGAGTCCTCAGTGGACACCAAGGGGTGAGCCCACAAAGTAGGCAAAGGAAATACTTGTGTTCCGTCCCATAAAGCAGACTCCAGAGCTCCAAGCTTGGCCTCCACATCAAGAAGCCACTCGCCCAAGAGTCTGTTTATTTCCATTTACTGCTGTTTCAATCTACACATCTGTAAAGTTCTAAACTTGATACGTACACAATGGACCTTTTGTAAGAAGCTCCCATCACATTTCACAAGGCAAAAATTAACTTCAAACATGACAGTAAAAGACCAATAAAATATTAACTGGCGCCGGATGTGACAGGACACGTCTGCGACCTCAGCTCTTGAGGAGGAGCCCAGCCTAGGCTGCACGGCAAGACTCCACCCCAGAAGGAAAAGGGGCAGGGAAATCGCTCAGTGGGAGAGGCTCTGGCTTTAATCCCCTCTTCTAGTACTGCACATACCACTCTACTCTGGGGTTATCCATGCGCCCATAATCCTAAAACAGGGACGTTAGGTGAGCCGTTTCCTTTCTCCCTATTTAACCACAAACCCTACGCCAGCCTAATGAGAGGCTGAAGTATAAGAAGTCACATAGATGGCAAACATCCGGGAGAGAGAGAGTGAACAGCACCCAAACCAGAGGCGTGTGACCCTAAAGGCACTGGAAATCTGAGAGATGAAGCCCTTTTCTCCACTTTGCCCTTCTGCCTGTTTCCGCCAGTACCAAGATCCTCCGTAAACACAGCTACTTACAACATAATACGAGGTGTAATGCTTGGTAATTCTTCCCTCATCCTATTTAAGAACTTGAACTAGTTTTGGCCTGATCAACTGTAACACTACCACAGACAAACACGAAATTGACTCAGTTGGAGATGGGTCACCTGAATAACAGGAGTTTCTGAAAAACAGAGTATAAAGGAGAGGAAATATCAAAGGAGAAATATAAGACACCCTTTACGATAATGAAAGATTGCAAGTCTCCGAGAGAGAGAGAGAGAGAGAGAGAGAGAGAGAGAGAGCTCGCTGAGCAGCTAACACAGTGCTGAGGGAGGGGGAGGGGAGGGTATGAAGGGTCATCATCAGAACACTAGGACTAAAGGGCGGGAGAGAGCAGCAGGGACAGCGCAAAGCAGACTCGGAGGGTTTGAGCGACCCGGGACTCAGAAGGCACAGTCAGCTATTCACCCGCATCGCTAGCAGCTCCTTTTCCCGGGTCACGCCTTCTGAGCTCTGAGGAAAAAACTGTCAGGCACAGACTTCTACATACACCAGGCTGGGTGTCTGAGGATGGTTCCTGCACTATTTTTTTATACATGCAAAATTCTTAGCATAACCTATCAATTCTCAGGTGAAACAAATTGTGGCCTATTTTATAATATGTTGTCTACTGAGAACAATTCATCCAACAAATGCTTGATAAATGAAATTAATCTATGCATATTGACTAGTGTTAGATTTTTTGTGAGTACATATACGTATGTAAACAATGTAGATAAGATAACTAGAAAAGCCTTTATGAGGTTATTTTAGGCAGCTAAATTAGAAATTAATATGTACTCAGAAAGGGGCTAGGCTCTAAAGAAAGTCAGTGAAAACTAAAGATACCAGAACTACAGCAGGGACTAGGGAAGTAGCTCAGTGGTACTGCGCCTGTCTGGCAAATACAAGATCCTGAATTCAATTCCTGATTTTTAAAAAAAGAGAACTATGGCCAGAAGCACCCTGAAGATGCAAGAGCCAGGCCTACGTGCCGCTGTAGGGATAAATGATAATTTGAGATTAAATTGTAATTAGCACCACCTGGTCCAGGAAGCCCAGCTAGGCCCTGGTCACTCAGCTGAGTGATCAGAGCATCCAAAACTATCCCTTCCAAAGAAACGCTTTTTGTCCTTTCCGTGTACCTTTGTTACATGACCCACTTTCCTATTGGGTCAATGTTAACTAAGCAGCTATACTTGTAATTCGATTGGTTCGTTGTGCTCTGACCCATGTTGTAGCCACATTGTGAGTTTACTGTATGAATGACCCCTGACAAAGGGCCTCAGTGACCTCCCTACCCAGGACACCTCTTGGAAATCCACGATCGATTCTCCTCTCCTTCTTTCCAGCAAAACTTCCCTAACTTCTTTTGGTTCGTGACTTCATTCCTCAATGTTGTGAGTCCACAAACTCCACATAGTTGACATCTAACAGGTTGGGAGTTATATTTCCTCCTTTATTGATATTATGGATACCTTTAGTGAATAGTACCTAGGAGCTTAACTTTTACTTTTTAGTTTATATAGTACAGTCTACAGTAGTTAACTTTTTCTTTAAAGTGTACAATTTATTTTCAAAGTATATATAGTGCATATTTCATTTCTTTGTAGTAACAACACCATCTAGTGGTCTATGGTAACTTTTAAGATTGACTTAAAAGGAAAGATGTACCTTGCTCCTGGGTAGGAAGAACCAAAATCATCAAAATGGCTATACTCCCACAACTACTATATAGACTCAATGCAATCCCAATTGAAATCCTAACAGCATATTTCACAGATCTAGAGAAAAAAATCCATCTGGAACCACAAGATTTATTCACTTTATGAAATAAACAGGATGCAGATGTGTAAATACCATATCTTTTCTCTGGTATGAGGAACTGAAGGTGTAAATGAGTTCTAAAATGTATGATAGGTATTGTGAAATAGTAAGCAAATATTCAAATGGAAAATAGTCAAAGGGTAAGTAAAGAAGGGAAAGAAAAAGTTTGATGATTAAAAAAAAGAAAAAGCTTATGTATATAGGGAGTGGGGTGTAAGAAGCAGGAGAATAGGAAAAATAAGAATTAAGTCATGTCATTTATTGGCACAAATTCTCATTGTCATTTGTGATCATAACACACATATAAAATGAACCAATAAAATCAATTTAAAACAAACAGATTTATCTACTTTAAATAATCTGATACTTAATAATTTATTAATATTTTAATAATTTAATGTTAAAATAAAAGCAAAGAACAGCATAGGAAAAACATTTAGAAGAGGAAGTCCCCATAACTATTTAAAAGGTTCACATTTTAAAATACTCCTCTTGGCATATTAAATGGAAAAATTAAAGTATAGAAAATAAGCACTAATTATTTCTGCTTTAAAATAGATTTCTACAGTATCTGTCATATATTCTCTGAAATATTAAATAGAAAATGTTCAAAAGGAAAGGGGAGATAGGGCAAGTGAAAGCAAAGAAGGGAAATTAAAAATTTAATGATAACAAAAAAATGGAAACAAAGCTTATATATATAGAAGGTGGAGGTAGTAAGGAATGCAAAGGGCTTGGGGGCAAAAATGAAAATCAAGGGCCAGGGAGTTAGCTCAGTGGTTCCGGCGCCTGTCTTGCAAGCACAGGGCCTGAGTTCGATCCCCGGTAACCACATACCATACTGAGGGTGGAGACTCATGCCCAGCAGCAATCAGTACCACATACCACAGTGCTGGGCGTGGTGGCTCACGCCTGTAATCCCAGCACTCGGGAGGCAGAGGCAGGAAGATTGCTGTGATGTGAGTTTGAGGCTGAGCTCAGGGCCAGCCTCAACTACAAAAAGCGAGACCCTGTCTCAAAAAACCTAAAAAAGAAAAAAAAAATTTAGAATCAAGATACATCACGTACAAGTACAAATACTCGATGATGAATGTAATTATAATGTATTCCTAAAACGCACCAATAAACTCAATAAAAGAGAAAAATAGATTTTTTAGATTTAATAGTGTCTGGTTCATAAACTTAATTTGTTGCATGATTTCAAAAAGGACTGCCATATTTGTGTTTGTGTGAGAAAGATGAATATGGTAATGTTTGTCCCTTGATGGGGAGTTTGCAAACAGAATTTTACTTGTGCTTGTGAACCAAATTGTTTGCAAACAAAAGCATTCATGAAGCAGGGTACCACTGGATTTTATTTCATATGCATAAGATATCTCTAGAAGAACAAATATGTACAATCTAGTGTTATTGGTTGTCTTTAGTGATGATTACTGTAACTCTAAAAACTAGGAATGAGAACAAAGAATTTTTCCCTTATGCTCAATCAAATTTTTAACTTTATGAATATAAAATGCAAATTAAAACAAAGTTCATGTCTAAGAAAAATCCATTCCATGCTGTTTATAGATCCTGTGGCTATAACTACTATTCTTTATAAAATGTCTTATTTGTTCCAGGTGGTAAAGTAGAATTTTGCTTGAAATAAAGACTCAGAAACAAAGAATAAAATTATTTCTTTAAGGTCCAGCTCCAGAAGCTATTTTTAAAATCCTCAGAAAAAAAAAAAAAAAAAAGTTCTCTACTCTGGAAAAAAAAAAAAAAATGCTCCTACCTACATCTTCTCCACAGTTCCAGGGGCCCAAAGAGTCAAGGTTCCCTAACTGATGGCCAGAGGCATCTCATCTCAAGAGCACTAATTGTGAAAAGCATCATGTTTAAACCCCTAAGACACAAAGCTCTTGTCACCAAGACATAATGCAATACGAAGGACAGCTTGGTATTGTGCGCCAGTCTTATTTTCCGGAGTTGACTGAGTGATCAGCACAATAGCTCACTGCCTGCCAGCAAGCCCATGATAGTGTCCAGAGAATGGTGTGTAACAGGGAAGCTTACGGTTAATAGCTGTTTGAACAACATAACTAAGTAATGTTCATAGAACTTTTAAAAATGCTATATGTCTGGAGATTTAGCTCAGTGGTTCCAGCGCCTGCCTTGCAAGCACAAGGTACTGGGTTCAATCTCCCAGTAACCACATACAACAATGCCAAATGTGGTGGCTCATGCCCACCAGCAATCAGTACCACATCCTACAGTCCTGGGCATTGTGGCTCACGTCTGTCATCTCAGCACTCAGGAGGCAGAGGCAGGAAGACTGCTGTGAATTTGAGGCTGAGTTCAGGACCAGCCTAAACTACAAAGTGGGACCCTGTCTCAAAAATAAAATAAAATAAAAATAAAAAACACTGTAGATTTCAATGCATTCTTTTCAATACCTTTGCCAGTCACTTGATAGGGAAGCAGTGCTCATGAAATATATGTAAGACTTGAAGCTAGGACAGGTAGTATACACACTTAGACAGAGGGAGACAACACTGTATAACCAGCTAGATGGGATTTAGTGGAAAGCAGGGAAAGGACTTTCATTTGTTTGCGAAGAAATCATGTTCACCAGCACAGAACAGAGACTATCTGGTTTACCTGCAGGAGGTAAAAAAGGAGACTTGGAGATTCTCATAATAAATGCATAAATGAATTCTAATAACATACACATTTATTATATATTTAAGTATATTTTACAGTTAAGTCTCGTAATATTAAAATCGCATTTTATAGTATATTTCCTGTTAAAAGAAAGACTACACCTAAGTGAGAAACAACTAAGTAAATACATCTAAATTTGCCTAAAATGAGGAGAGAATACTCCTGCTGTACGAGGTGCTGAGCAGAACTCCTGCACTGTGAATGTCTCACGTTCTTCTGGTCACTGCACTTCCTATATGAATACTTAACAAAACAGGAACTTTTCAAATGAAAAGAATCAAGATTGGGGGGTATTACATGAAAACAGGATAAGTACCTGGCTTAGGACTCAGAAGGGTATAGCTTTCCTCAGATATTCCAATTGATCTTGAGTGGAAGTAAATAAAATATTCTGTGCACCTTAAGACTGAAAATAAAACCTGTTGGTAGATATTTCAGAGAAATAGTTTCTCTCATATAAATTATAATTTTCTAACAGAATTCTCCACACAGTTAATAATTACCCTTAACACTATTACAGCCCCAAGGGCCGAGGAGTTAGCTCAGTGGTTCTGGAGCCTGTCTTACAAGCTCAAGGACCTGGGTTTGATCCCCAGTCACCACACACCATACTGGGTGTGGAGACTCACCCCAGCAGCAACCAGTACCACATACCACAGTGCCGGGCGTGGGGGCTCAAGCCTGTAATCCCAGCCCTCGGGAGGCAGAGGCAGGAGGATTGCTGTGATGTGAGTTTGAGGCTGAGCTCAGGGCCAGCCTCAACTACAAAGCGAGACCCTGTCTCAAAAAACCTTTTTAAAAATTAATTAATTAATTATTAAATAAAATACATTAATGTATGTGAAAACAAAATAGTTGAAATATTAAGGGAAAAGATGACAAATCCAGGTGTGATTATTACAGTGTTGATCATGTAAACAAAAGGATAAAGCTGAATGTGAGAGTGGTATTTGAAGAAAGAAAAATCCAAAATTCTTAAACGAGAGCTTCAGGGAAATTGAGAGTAGTGTTTCTCAATAAAAACATATAACTACTTACATTTCATATACTCAACAGCTACACGAAGGTGGTAGACAAGGGTCAGAAGAGAAAGAATAAATTTGAGAGAAAACAGGATACTTTAAAAAATACTAAGTTTTGGAAAATATCACCATAAAATCTATTAATTTGTGCAAGTAACATGAATTAATATTTATAATTTAAATGGGTTTAAAGAACCAACAAGACACTATATAAAACTATAAGGCAAATTATCAGATGTATAAAATTAAAATACAAAGAAATGCTCAACATTAGATTAGGGACTTTGGACAGTCATCTGACTGGTGTGTGACACACTTGACAGAAGGTTACAGAAAGAATCGTAAGAACGATTTGCGAGAGAATGTTGCTTAGAGCACTGGTGCTCCAAATGCTTATATTTTAATGAGTAATTAACCACACAATAATTGTGCATTTAAAAGATTAGTGAGTATATTGCGTGCAAAACTCCAGAACTTGCGAAGAATATGTGCTGCCCATGTGAGTTGAGCAACACTTCCAACAACCTCCTCCCCTCGGCGTGGGAACACTGACACAGAGCTAAACCTTTCCACAGTGTTGCTCTCACACTTTAGTCATCTTAACTTTTAAGGTAAAAATAATAGAAGAGGAAAGTAAAGAAATGAGAGTAAATAGTAAAAGGCCCACTTAAAATACAGCGCGCACACACACACACACACACACACACACACACACCAAAATTGGCAACTTCCTATAAAGGTAAAGGTAAGTGTTTACCAGACTGTCATCTATTCAGCCTGGCTGTTACTGTTAAAGAACGTTCTCTACAGAAACTGTCCCGTGTCACTGCTATAAGCCACCTGTTGGTGCCCACGTGGGTTGGTGTGTGAGAGCCACGGCACAGCGCTTGCCTCCTCAGAGCTGTATACACTAGTGGTATTTGCAGTTAGGGTTGTGATACAGAAAGCAAACAAGTCCATTTCACTCAGTTTCCTGTTTCCTTTTCGATTCTTCAGAGGCGAGTTATTTGTTTTCTCCTTAAGAGTATAGATTTCCCTGGAACGAGTCCTGATTAAAACTGCAGCCAGGAGCTGGGAAAGCGTCAGCTAATAAACAGGCATCAGGAAGTGCCCACATCTCCATGACCTGGTAGAGTTCAGCGAAAGTATTTATTAGCAGACACGGACTGTCCAGCCCTGTCCGGGACACTGGAGACTCTGTCTGAGGAACGTACTGGTTCTTTCCTCGCTGCTCTCAGGGATAGGAATGCTACTGGTAAGTTCTTATAAAACTCTTATATTTTCTTCGTCTCACAATGAAACTCTTCTTTTTTATTAGTCCATACTAACTTGTAATAAAATATTTCATTGTCACAGATATAAAATTATGTTTATTGTTCTTTTCTAGAGTTGTTTTAAATGTAAAAGAAATATATTTTAACTCTTAAAAGAGGAAGGGGAGAGATCTCTCCTTTGTAGAACTCTCCGAAGATTTTCCTTCTACCTCTGTTCTGTTTGCCTTAATTGTCCTGGTCCCCCTCTCCCTAGGCCAGGTTAGAAGATAAGTATGTCCATTTAATTCAGAGATGGAGTGAAACAAATGAAATTTAAATCACAAGACCTCAGTCTGTTCTCACACTTTCTTGCTATTGAAAAATATGTTACCATATTTCACTGAAAGCAGGAAATACTTTCAAGAGAGTTTTCTTCAAGGGACATAGTTAAATAATAATTTATTTACTTTTTATGTAGGATCAAAAGTAGGTAGTTGGTAACATTCTCTCCTGTGTATTTCCACTGCCTTTATACAACAAAGTCTGATCATCTAAATCCCTGACTAACACAATAGCTAAAATAAAATGAATATATGCAAGTTTTTCTCTAGATGTATGTCTTCAGTCTTTTATACAAGTATCAAAGAGTAGAATTGCTGACTGTATTGTAGTTAGTCACCTTTAGTCCTACAAGACACTGCCGGGGATTTTTCCAAAGTGATTGTATTAATCAGCATTGTATCACAATTTCAAATTTTCCATTTTCTTCGCCATTTTGGAGTTTTAATTTAAATTTTAGGACCAAAGGGGTAGCTGAGTGGCAGAGAGCTCACCTAGCATGTCTGAGACTCTGGGTTCAGCCCCAACATAGCAATAAATAAATAAATGAATAAAGAAAGAAATACCTCAGTTTATAAATACCTCTGTTTGCAAACAACTCAGTTCACAAAAAAAGCATTGAGCAAAATTTTGCTTCCAGTTTGCAAAATTGAGTGACAAGCATGACCCCGGCCATCTTCCGCATATGAATACAAACGCGTCCGTCTTCCTCAGAATCATAAGCAAATGTAGTCTGCATGCTGAGGTGCCGCTGTACTGCACCTGGAGACCTTCTGGTGATGAGGCAACGCCATCTCCTTTGCGCGTACCTGAAGCTGAGGTCGAGCATTTACCTATAGGGACATTAAACATCTGTGTATCTTATTTTCTGAG
>PVIR01033345.1:0-17825 GCA_004026965.1 Petromus typicus | reverse complement strand
CAATCCTCCTGCCTCTGCCTCCCGAGTGCTGGGATTACAGGCGTGAGCCACCACGCCCGGCACTGTGGTATGTGGTACTGGTTGCTGCTGGGTGTGGGTCTCCACACCCAGTATTGTTATGTGGTTACCGGGGAATCGAACCCGGGTCCTTGCGCTTGCAAGACAGGCGCCGGAACCACTCAGCTAACTCCCCGGCCCTTTTCTTTCTCTCTCTCTTTAATTTGCCTTTTTATCTGCTGGACAGCTCATGTTGCCACCATAGATTACTTTGGAAGAGGAGCTACTTAAGAGTTGTCTCAAATAGCGGGAGGGGCATTTTCATCATCATCACCATTATTATTATTTTGAGAGAAGGGCTTGCTGTGTAATTCGAGCTGGTTTTGAACTCTCTATAGACTAGACTGACCTTGGCGAGGACTCTTGGTGATCCTCCTGCCTCAGCTTCCCGAGTGCTGGGATGACTGGCATCTGCAGTAGGCCTGGCCACATCTGTACTATCTAGAAGGAACGCTTCTTAGTATAAGTCAGGGTCGTTCCTGGGAAAGTCTGGACTTGGGATCTCTGTGAGCTCTTCATATAGGTTCTTACCTCTCTTCCTGCCCTGTGTAACAGGACCACGGGTGCTGCTTTTCCCGGGGCCGCGATCCTCCTCACCAGAGGAACAGGCCGGGCCCAGCACTCCTACCCAGAGGGCAAGTCAGCCCTGGCCTGCCCGTGCCCAGCACTCCTACCAGAGGACAACTCAGCCCTGGCCTGCCGTGCCCCGGGCCCAGGCAGACCGGGTGTTCCGAGGACACCTGTTGTGGAAGCCCAGCCAAGTGCTGACGGCCGCTCAGCCAGCCCCTCTCCCCGCCGTGGAGGTTTGGGGTGTTGGACAGCACCGGGCGGCCGAGCCGGCGTGTCCCAGAGGCAGCAGATGGATTTTTATATTAGCTCCTATTTCACGTTCAGGCAGAGCGCCCGCCACACGGAAGCCGCAGCCTCTGTGCTGCCGAGTTTGCTTCCGTGAGATTAATTCTGGGAAATTAATTGGGACAAGATTGAAAAGGAAATTAAAATGCAGCTGAGTGAACAGGCCTCTTGAACACCTTCCTCCCGCTCCACTCCAGCCTGAGTGCGGCGGCGGTCGCGGCGTCGTGGGAAGTCATTACAGGACGCGGACCCTTAGGAGCCATTGGTCACATCTGAGGAGCCCGCGCCAGCGCTGCAATCTGCCGCCACTGAAGGGCGCCCAGCACCCTGCCGTGGCCTGAGCTGCCCCTGTTCGGCTCCCAGGAGGAGGGGGGCCTCTGTCCGTGGCCAGAGAGCTGTGCCAAGATGTCTGGGCCCTAAAGGGCCTCCAGGAGCACCCACCGGGCACCTGGCTGGTTCCTTATTAAAGTCTCCCCTTCATATAGGTCAAGATGCTGCTGACCGGGCTCTGGTTACAGCCTCGCAGCTTCGGGTGCAAGGCTCTGTCCTGTCCAGGGAGAGGGGACTGCAGGCTCTGGGACATCAGCGACGAAAGGGCTCACAACAGGAAAGGCGTGGCTGCTGACCGTGGTGTCGCACACCCGTGATCCTGGCACTCAGGAGGCTGGCACACACCTGTAATTCCCAGAGCTCAAGGCCAGCCTCGGGTACCAAGTGAGACCCAAATGAAAGCCTCTGTGCCTCGGACACCTCTTTTCACTGGGAGCCAGGCACTTCTTTCTACAAATCCACTTGGGGAAGCCTCCTAGCGACTGGATGGACAGAAACGAAGTGACCCTGTTTATTACTGAGGAGGAGACCGAGGTTCAGAGGAAGAAACCGCTTTGCCCAGAGCCAGAGCCGTAACCCTGTGGCCACCTGCGTTCTTGGGGGACAGGACAGGTAATGAGCCTTTGGACGACAGTGGGCGCGGCGCGTCTGCTCAGGCCAAGCCAACCATTTACTCTGGAGAGCTTCTTCTACTTATGTATTTATTTACTTATTAAAAAAAGGATAAACGGCTCTCTTTCTGGGGCCACTCCCAAAGGCCAGACTCAAAGATTTATTTGAGGCTGGTCCCCAGGATCCCAGGGTTTGAGGCTGGATTCTTCTTGGGTGTCTGTTAAGAAACAGTGAAGTCGCACACACACGTGGGATCGCAGCCACTCTGGAGGCAGAGGCAGGAAGGCTGCAAGTCTGAGGCCAGGCTGGGCAAACTAGCGAGAACCTGTCTCAAACTACAATGTAGAGAGGGCTGAAGACGCGGCTCCGTGGTAGAGCATCTTCTTAGGAGCTCAAGGCCCTGGGTTCAGTTCCCAAGAGCAACCAACAAACAAGCCCCTAGAACTGCTGGAAGCAGCAGGGATCCGGCTCAAAGCCCGCCTGGTCCTCACGCTCCTCACCCCACTTCCTGCCCAAGGGCCTTCCTTCCTCAGCCCCGACCCCTCTTCCCAGTATTTCTTTTATCAGACAAAGAGGGAGAGGGAACCCATGGTCGAGGGCTGAGGACAAAATAATTTTCTGGTACCTGGAACTTTTCTTGTGTAAACCAGGTCAATAATTCCACTTAAGGTACATTTCTCTCTCTTTTTTTTTGAGACAAAGTCTCGTTATGTAATGCAGACTGGCCTCAAACTCACTGCAATCCTCCTGTCTCAGCCTCCCGAGGGCGGGATCACAGGTGTGGGTCACTGTGCAGGGCTGTGAGGGCACGTTCTAGGTGGGAGCCCTGGTGGTTCTGCAGTACCAGGCCGCTGTGGTTACACTGGGGACGCAGAGTGGAAGGACGCTTTCCCAGAAGAGACCAAGTCTGGCCAGGGGAGCTGCGCGGTGGTGGAGGTGGGGTACCGGCCTTTCTCGCTGGACCATGGCGCCGCTGGCTAACAAGACCCCATGTGCTTGGACTAAGCTCAGCTTGGGTTGGCTCTGGCTGTCCAGGTGTGACGGGCAGGCTGCAGGCAGGGACAGCCTCCAGGAGAGGAAGCTGGCTGTGAGCACTGGGAGGTGAATTTTGGTGCAGACCGAAACGATGCCAGTGGCTGGGTTTCCGAATGGCACCTGGCTGGGGGTGCTTAGCAGGATCTCCTGCTTTCTCTCTCTGAAGGGGTTCACTTGTGTGAGAGGCAGTGTACGGACAAGGTGGTCTAGGCCTCCTTCTGGTCCCAGGACTCTGACTGAGTGAGGGAACAGAGCCAAGATGGATCCAATCCAAGGCTTCCCCACGCCTGTGTGAACTGCGATGGAGCGTTCTAACGGAAGTTCCGTCGAATGCCTACCTTCTGCTTTTCCTTCTTGATATGCAGGGACTAGTCATGTGGATATGGGAGGCTGCTGGGATTGGCTTGGGAGGAAGAGATGGGGCTGGGCATGGTGGCACACTCCTGCAGTCCCAGAACTCTGGAGGCTGAGGCAGGAGGGTTGCTGCAAGTTCAGTTCCAGCCTACGCTGCTACATAGTGAGTTCAAAGCCAGTCTAGACCATCTAGTGAGACCCTGTCTCAAAACAAACAAACAAAAACCAAAACAGAAGATATGCAATACGACCACGGTAAGTGCTGCAATTGGACCCAGAACCTTCTAGAAAGGCGAAGAAAGAAGCTGACAGAACCATAGTAGCCAGGTTCCTTCTTAACTGAGTTCAACACTGTGTTATTGTTTAGTAATGGAGAAGAAGAGGTTTAAAAAAAGCTAAACAAACAGGTGGGCCTGGTTCCATCACGTTCTCTGTATCTCTTAAAAACATCAGGGCCTGGTAACCAGGGAGGGCTCTGCGTGACTGGCCGGGCAGGGCAGGCGCAGAGGGACCCCCAGCGCGAATCCATTAACAAAGGCAAAAAGACACGCAAAACAAACAAAATAATCCTGGCGGGGGTGGGGGGGCGGCAGACAGCCGGCTCTGCTTCCCGGCCACCCGCCGCCGCAGGCGCCTCCAGACAATGTAAACAGTTAATTTGTTCACCTGCCGGCTCCGGGCGAACACGGCCCGTCACACCTGAGCGGGTAACTCGATTACCCCGAATGCCAGCGCCATAATGTACACAAATTCGATTACACGGCGAACCTCGCTTCCGGCCGTGAGGTGCCCGGCAGGCCAGCGTCGGGCCCCACTTCGGTCTCGGGGTCCCAGAGCCGCACTGGAACGGCACTAGGCTGACACCGAGCTGGGGATCCAGAAGTCGCTGGAAGGTGGGGAGTTTGGGCCTGGGGGGCTCCGGAGGGTCGGGGCTGCGTTCGGACCTCACTTCCAGGGACCCCCTTCCCTGGGGCCCCGGAAGGTGCTGTGGGTCAGGCCTGGTCTGTTCCCCCGCACCTGCCAGCTTATGCCAAACCCAGACAGACGCGACCTGCTCGTCACATCCGGAGAATATCAACGGCCAGTGATGGGTTAAGGACACAATAGCTTTTCCATTTTCTTTTATGGAATTCACATAGTCAGCACTTAAAGAGCATGTGGTGGCTATTTCGAAAATATGTTTGTAGATATCGATCAGCTGCAGAGGGAGAGAGGCCTTTTTAATAAATTCTTGGAGGAGCGGAACCGTTATCAGCCCCCACCGCGGGACGCGAGGCCTCCTTGCCGGGCAGACCGGGACGCACCGACGTTCCCACCGCAGCTCCTTTGATCCCTTCTCCCTTCCTGTACCGGGGCCTTCTGCATTGTTTAAAAGACCCTTGTCCTTTCTGATCGGGAGTGTCATTTGCGAGATGGCCTGCGGGGTCATGGGGTTAACTTATGATTGAGAAAGAGAATAAAGTTGCCTGCCTCGATGGAGACTCGAGCACTATCAGCACTCGCTCAAGCCACTTGTGCTAACTGACTCTGACTCCTCCCCCTCGGGTAATTATATTACAGTCTCGTTTATCTAGAAATGGAAGAAGGCAGCTTACCTAGCCAGAGTGTGTTTAGGGGCATTATATGATAAGTTATGTACATAGTGATGACCTTTCACTATCACAGTCCTTGAAAAAGAGAAAACTTTGATGGACATAATTTTAAGGTTCCAGTGAAAGTTTCCCCCTAGCAAGTATAAAGAATTGAGATTTGGTCCATAAGTGAAGGAGCCACGTGACGTTCAGAGGGTTGTTAGAATATGGACTAATTCTGGTTTCGGTGACCAAGTCACTGAGGGCAAAGGGACCAGCCAAGGCTGGTGGTGTACAGCTGTAATCGCAGCACTCTGGGAGGCTGAGGCAGAAGGACCGCAAGTTCCAGCCTAGTCTGGGCGATTTGGTGAATTAGTGGGATCGTGTTCCTCCCCCGCAAAAATACACAAAGTTGGGTGGAGGGAGAGATGTCAGCTCAGTGTGAAAGCCCTGGCTTCAACCCTGCAAACCAAAAAGGAAAGACAGGGACAGACTGGACTTGGTGGCTGAGCCCCACACTCCCCGCTTACCTTACTGAGAATGCGGATGAGGTCGCCTCGGCGGAAGGACAGCTCATCGGGCTGGTCCCCGCGGCAGTCCCACAGGCCCTGGTAGTAGCTGGCGTCGCCCGCTGGTCAGAGAGAAGAGAAAGCACAGTTAAAAGGACTCGGTATTTCCTAAAGAGCCCCATTTTGGCCGCAAATGCAAACCGAGGGTCTGACGTGGGCCCCAGGAAGCCTAAGGTTCAGGGGTCTCGGAGAGAGAGTTGCTTGGCACGAGCAGAGGACTGTGGGAGCGGGAGATCATTAACTAACATTAAATATTTACAGATCACCCCTGGCAGGATGCTGCTCAACAATCCGGTAATATTTCTATTTATTAATAAAAGAATATGAGGCAGGTGATTTTTCAGCGGGCTTGTAAGTAAGCCGCACAAAGGCCGGATCCCGCGTCCCGGCCTGGCCCGCTCTGCGCGCTCGCCTCGGCCTCTGGGACGCGGGAGCTGGTCCAGGCCCTGCCGCCCGGCGCAGCTCCGGCCCCGTAACCCGCACCCCACAGCCGGCCTCGGCCTCCGGGCACAGCCGGGCAGCGTCTCGGCCTGCACAGCGGTTCTGCGGGCCGGGCCTCTTGGTGCCGCGTCGTGTCTGCTGAGATTTATCTCTCAGCCCCCGGAGACAGCGCAGCGATGTGCATTAAAGATGAAAGCCCGAGCCGACGCCCTGAGCTGCAGGAGCCCCGACAGATTTACTGGGCTTCTCCGGCCCGGATGGCGAAGGGCAGCCATCGATTCCTCACGGCGAGCGCCGGTATCGATCCTGCTGCCCGGAAAGGTTAAACACCAGAGAGCGAGTGGCCGAGGGTCGGTCTGAGTCGCCGGAGAGCGGACGTGTGCACCGTTCCCGGGCTCCGCACAGTTCCTGCCGCCCTGGACCTCCGGGGAGGCTGCATCGGGCGGCCTGGGACTCCGGGCAGGTTATGTGGCTCTGGGGGGACTGTGTTTTACCAGGTCCTCCCTTTCCTTTATTCGTTTGGCCCCTCCCATGAGCAGGTTTCTGAGACAAGGAGAGAGGAGGAGGAGGACAGCCAGGGAGCAGGTCCTGGCTCTTGTCTGCTTGTTTTTTTTTTCACTTGTTCTTAATTGATGAGCAATTCACACAATAAAAGCTCAAGGGAACAAATTCCTGTATGTCTCTGGAAGAGAACTTTAGTAGGTGTTGTAAGTACAAAAACAAAACGAGCCAGGCAAAGTGTCACAGCCCTGTCATCCCGGCACTCAGGAGGCTGAGGCAGGAGGATAGCCTCGAATTTGAGGCCAACCTAGGCTACATAGCTCAAGGCCAGTCTGGATTACGTGGCGAGACCCTGTCTCATCCTCTGCTCCCCCAAAACAAAACCACATCAATCAAAACACCCAGGAGAGACGGACCTGGACTGACAAGTAAAACGGCAGGGACAGGGGCAGGCGCAGGCGCAGGCGCACAGAAACCTGGGACTGTTTTCCTTGAACAGAAGATTGTTTGTACACGCAGCAGACAGTAGAGGGCAGCAAAGGAACCTGCAGCGGAAACATTGCGCCCGAGTTGAGAAGATGGAGGATAAAGACGTTGAGAGAAAGGTACTAATTACTGAAAAGATAAAGCATCTATTTCGGGGGCTAAAAGCGCATTATAAAATGGAAAAATATCAGTCACCAAAAAGTGAAGCTAGTTTCCCCAGACGATGTACTATATACATTTTCGGTTGTAAGGGAGTCGATAAATCCCTCCCTGATTTTGACGAAATTAAGGCGTGAGAAATACATTGACGTATTCTTCACAGATTCATGTACAGTAGGGAAAATCTTTTCATAAGAATAGATCTTCAAAACCCAACTGGATATTTCCGAGTGGTACGAAGCCGGGATTTCTGGAGGCGGCCCTTGAACTCACTGTGTAGCCCAGGCTGGCCTCAAACCTGTGGGAATCCTCCTGCCTCAGCCTCCCGAGTGCTGGGGTGGCAGGTGTGTGTCCCGCTGCCCAGCGTGGACTCGGATTTCTTTAGAGGTGAGAGAGGCTGGGAGCTCAAGAGCAAGGTCCGCTCTGTGGGGTGGGTTTGGGAGCTCCTCGGTTTGCACTATTCTGGCAGCAGCCAGGGACCCGGCTGGTGCGGTCGTATGACCATTTAATTAATTCTAAACATCCTCATTCTCATTTCGAGGACATTATTCCATCTAATTATTTTTTTCCAGTCTGTCCATTTGGAATGAAAAACAAAAGAATAAAGCTTAATGCCAGCATTTCTCAATGTCTCTCCAAAAAAACGTCGCTCTGCACTAAATAAAGCCTGGTAATTCAAAAGCAAAGCACTAATATATTCAGCATAAAACAGACAGAGGACCTAGAGCAATAATGACACCACTAATAACTAAAACAGTTATAACAATTAACAACAATTACAGTGCTAGAGAAGCTAATGAGATGATCGCTGCATTTAAATTGCTAGCCAAGCTGAGGAGGGATTTTTCTGGAGAAAAAGAGGTGCTGGGCGGGGTCTCCCTTTCTTTCTTCCTTGTGAGAGAAGCTCAGCTTCAAGCAAAATGTCACAGGAAGAGGGGGACAGGTTGAGAAGTGGAGGCACTTTTTTCTTTTGCAGGTGTTTACTGGAAAGCGTGTGTTGCTCTGAGCCAAGTTCTTTGAAATCAGTGGTAGTCATTTCTCCTGTAATTGAGACCAAGCTAGAGTTACTATGTATTCTTTTGTTTTGTTTTTTGAGACAGGGTCTCTCAATACGGTTCAGGCTGGACTTGAACTCACTAGGTAGCCCAGCCTGGCCTCAAAGTCGCAGAGATCCTCCTGCCTCAGCCTCCCTGAGTGTTGGGATGGCAGGTGTGAGCCACCACGCCGGGCATGGACATCATGTTTTCAAAAGGAAGGAAGATCAGCTCTCGGGACCTCAGTGTTAGGCTTTTAGGCTGATAGGTTGGACACAAGAAAAAATGGGAGGTGTTGAAGAATCGCTCATTAAAATAACCCCGTTACTAACAGTCACGCTGTAGCCAAGCTCTTTAGAGACCTGAACAATCGATACGACAAGGCTGCCATAGATTTTCTAAGTAACAGAATAAAATGAAAGAACTCGCTGCGCACAGGGTCATTAACACTCGATAAACGGCGTCGCTCCCCCCTCTGTAAGATCTAGCCGGGCCTCGAGGTAGCAGCTCCTAGCAGGTCCACGGGGGAAAAGCATGCCACCTAAGCCCATGGGGCCGTGCAGGGCTGGAGGACACTAAAGCCGCAGGGCCTTTTAGAACGAAAGGAGGGAGAGCCTAGTTTGCTTACATCCTCTTTATCTTCCAAAGACAAGTAACATCTGAGAAAAACCGAAGGAAGCAGACTCATGTAGGTTGTCTAAGACCTTGGAATCACACCCTCCAGAGCCCCCCACTTTACCCCCTTTGAGGTAGGGACTCGTTCTGTGGCCTGAGCTGGGTTGGACTCATGCGATCCTCCTGCCTCAGCCTCCCGAGTGCTGGGATCATAGCGCCACCGCGCGCAGCTCTGGGCCTTTTAAAAGCCGTTAGCGGGCTGCCTGCCTTCCCCAGACCACTCTATTTTATTGTTATAAAATTAAGTGATGACATTTGGACGATACATATTTGTTGCCACTTCTGTAGTGCTTCTGGAGGAAAGACACTATATAAATTCAATAAATAAATAAGTAAACACAAATAATAAAAATCCCTGCCTCAGATTCTGCAGACAGAGCGAAAAGTCCTGTTTTTTAATCACTGAGTCACCAATCATTATAACGGGCGGGAGGATAACGCGTGGAACATATTTAGAGCTTGCTGTACTCTCGCAACACGTACTTCAGAGGCAGGAAGCGGAAGAACAAAAGGCTTTCCTTTTTCTTTTTTCAAAAACCCTACTTGAATTATACCTGTTAGAACAATTAAGAAATAAAACTCTTCTCACCTCCCAGATATAAACTTAGAGCACGATAGGTGCAGGAAATGATGAGGGAAGAGATAAACTGAGTGGTTTTTTGGAGCCAGTGTCTTGAGATGTAGCCCGTGCCAGCTTCCAACTTATGGTGATTCTCCTGCCTCAGCCTCCTGAGTGTGAGACGCCAGGCGCGCACCACCACCCCTGGCTTCTTGGCGCATGACTTCTGACCTCTCCTCTCTCCCTTAGGAGAAGCTGGACCCTCACAAACTACGTCCTTCGCTAACCCCTTTAAGATCACCTCCTGCAGGGGGTGAAGAAAGGGAGCCGAGTGTTGCTGAGTGAAACTGAAGGGAAGATGGACGGAGAGGTGGAAAGCAGAGCATGGGAAAAGACAGGGCCGGGGACCGGGAGCTGGGAGGGGCAGAGGACCGGAATCCCCATGCTTACATTTCATAGCCTAAGAAAAGCCCACTAGAATCTAAGTCAGTCTCATCTGGGTTTGTTGGGGGAAGATGTGTCCTCTGCGGCCCTGCGCGCGGGCAGCTTCCCTGACCGCCTGGGAAGGTCCAGGTCGGCTAAGGAGGCTCCCGGGGCGTCCGGCCTGGGGAGGGCCGGGCCCGCTGACAGCCTGCAGCGCGGCCAACGGCCTGGGATGAGTGCGATGCAATTCTGTATTCAACGGAACCGTTACACTTTCATTTCCACGCGCGCCTGGAATCCAAGCAGGCGCCGGAAGTCAGCTGTGCCTGGCAGGGCCGCGCCAGGCCCCGCCCACTCGTCAGACCGCGCCAGGCCCCGCCCACTCGTCAGACCCGCGTCAGGCCCCGCCCACTCGTCAGACCGCGCCAGGCCCCGCCCACTCGTCAGACCGCGCCAGGCCCCGCCCACTCGTCAGACCGCGCCAGGCCCCGCCCACTTGTCAGACTCGCGCCAGGCCCCGCCCACTCGCCAGACCCCGCCCACTCGTCAGACCCGCCGACTTCCGCTCCCCTCTGCGCTCGCGATCGCGGGCCTCCGAGAGGGGACGGTTCCATCCTTTCCCTCCTCCGTTCCCTCATCTCCCGGAGACGAGGCAGTCCCATATTCACTGTACTGGTACAAGAAATACTGACAGGGAAAAATAAATACCTGCTTTGGCTTCCTGCCCTCTCTAGGATAAATCGAGGGCGACTCTGGCAGCATTCGTTACCGCGATGCGGCTGCTTTCCCAGTGGAGTGTGTCCTCCGGGCCCTGGACCTGGGCTCGGGGTTGTCCCGGTCCTGTGCTTAGCACTTCCGGGGTCTCCAGCCCGAGTGTGTCCCCCGTGCTGGGCACTGACTGAGCGCTCTTACCTCCCGGGTGCCGACTCCCATGCTCCTCTTCTGGCTCGAGCTCATCATCTGTGGGGACAAACGACCGGCATTAGCAATTTCAGTTTTTCTTTTTTTAACAAAAAGTCGTCTCCCAGGGCCAAGGATTCAGCTCATTGGTTCTGGCGCCTGCCTGGCAAGTGCAAGAGCCCTGGTAACCACATACCACAGTGCTGGGCGTGGTGGCTCAGGCCTGTCTTCCCAGCACTCAGGAGGCTGAGGCAGGAGGATTGCTGTGAGTACGAGGCTGGCTTGGGCTCCATAGTGAGTTCAGGGCCAGCCTGAACTACAAAGCGAGACCGTCTCGAAAAGAAAACAGAACTCTCATATTCAACCAGGCTCTCTTTCATTTTTTTGGTTTCTGTTCCTTTTTTTTGAGACTCACTATGCAGTTCAGGGTCTCCCTAGCAGTTCAGACTGGCCTTGAACTCACTCTGTAGCCCAGGCTGGCCTCAGACTCACGGCAATCCTCCTGCCTCAGCCTCCTGAGTGCCGGGGTAAGCAGTGAGCACGTGTTCAGGTCTGTCCGTTCCTTTTCAGACATTCTGAAGAGTCCACTGTAGGCCAAATGCAGCCTCGGAAGTGGGAGTGGGCCCAGGACAAGGCTTCCGCCCTCGTGAGGCCTGGGACCCTGTGGACGGCTGAAAGGCCCTCACTAGAATCCTAGCCCTTTCCCTTCAACCCGTCGCCCCTTCCTCTCTGAATTCGTGCGACGGAAGCCGGGCCTTCAGCCCTCGTGACCAGTTAGTCCTGAACGTCCCGTCTTTGTTCGGCTGTGGCACAGGCTGGTCATGAACATGATTTTATGTCCCTCGTACTTGGGGCCTTGCTCGTTAGAGCTTAGCTCCCGAGGGCAGCTGGACTCGGGCTGCCTGGAGTTTGTGTGGCCCGCTTCCCCTTCGCAGCGACGCCACAGGCAGTGGGCCTTTGTAAGGGAGGGACGTGGGCTGGTCGCGTTTAGTCACTTTACACGCAGCAAGGGGAGCAAAAATGTACTCGCTGTGCTTTCCACCAGCACCTCCTCTGTCTGTCTGTCTGTCTGTCTGTCTCGGGTTCCTGACTGGTCCTCTCTCTTTCTGGGTTTCACGGTACTCTCTTCTGTTGGTTCTTCAGAGTGACGCCACTAAACAGAGCCTTTGAGGAGATGGCTGGGACACCCCTCCCTCCCTTCTTGAGGCAGGGTCTCACTGTGTAGCCCAGGCTGGCCTGGAACTCACGGTGATCCTCCTGCCTCAGCCTCCTGAGTGCTGGGTGACAGGCGAGCGCCGCCCCACCGGCTTGATCCAACCACCCTTAGCTCCGCCCGCAGTGCTCCCCAGGCCCCCGCCAGGAACAAGGCGGGGAGATAATGAAGGCGTGAAATCAAACAGCGGAACTGCGTCCCATTAAACCCGGGCTCCTCGTTACGGGCCGCTTCCTCCCTCTGCCCGGCGCTTCTGGGGCCGCGGGCTCCCCTTCGGGCCGGGGGACATTAGAGGGAGCGCGTCACCCTCGCGGAGGGGGCCCCGGCCGCCGCCGGAGCACTGTTTTGCTGACAGAGAGCGACTCCACCGCAGAGCCCTCGAGCGGAGGGGCCCATTCGGCCTCTGCCGTCCGCGCAGCTGTCTCTTCCTCCCAATTCTAATCAATGTAAATTGGGTCAGATCTCCGCTGTGAATTACAAATTGGATCCGAAGTTGGAGGGTCACCGTCCCCGCCGCTCCGCCTCCTTCCCGCCATTAGCTGGGAAGCTGCACCGAAGATCTTTTCTAAATAAATCAGACTTTATTGTAAAACTCGCCCACGGACGAGACGCAACCTCATTAGCATTGATTTTAAAATAAATTATTGAAAGTGGCCGGCTTGCTCTTTGCATTTGTAAAAAAGGGGAATGCAAATGTATCTGCGATGGTAGAAATGAAAACGAAAACTCGATTGCGTGGTCCTTTCAAGCAGCAGCACTTAATCTCGCCGTCGTACAAAAGTGAAAAAATACAAATGTGCTCTGCACGGCCTCATTCCAGCCCAGACCGCGGCTGTCCACTGTGCCCTGCGGGCACCGGAGGGGGCGAGAAACGCTGGCGGGGGTCGTGCCCCGCACGCCCGCGGGCAGGTCCTGGGGGACGGGCGCGCCGGTGCCCACATCGTTCCACCCGTGCCGTTTCCGGTGAGACAGGAAGTGGGCTCTGGGGCCTTGGAAATCCCGGGGGCACCCGAGGACACACCCCTGGGTCCCTTCCAGGCTCCAAAGAGAGAAGCAACAATTTATCTCAGATTGTTCTGGAAAACCAAACTAGTATCTTTCAAGCTGCTAAACCAAGACCACACGGCAATGGGGGGTGGGGGGATAGGCTTTGTGTTTTTGTGGCAGAGTCTTGGCCTCTAGTGCAGGTTGGCCTTGAATTCTTGGTGATCCTCCTGCCTCAGCCTCCTGAGTGCTGAGGGATGAAGGCATAGGCCACCACGCCTGCTTCAAAAAGGTCTTTTTGCTTGAAAAAGGGAGTGGGATAGCTAAATTTCTTTTCTTTTCTTTCTTTCTTTCTTTTTTTTTTTTTGGTGTTAATGTATAACACGAGGTTTTACTTTTAAAAGGCTATTTTCAAAGATATTTTTAAGCTAAAGAGCTCATTGAACTTCTTCCTAAGAATATTATTAGGCATTTTCGCATTACATCTACTGAAATACATCTTCATTTAAAGGAGAATTAAAATTTATGTGCCGGCTCAACTTTAAACAGTAATAGATTATAATGGTCCTTGATTCTAACAGGGCATAGGGGACCCCAACCTTACATAGGTTTTAAACAAATTAACCTCTAAAGAGCACTGCCCACTTATTACATTAAATGCTCTGCTTGATTTCCAAATATCTCATCTCAGTTGGGAAAACGGCGGAAGAAGATTCTGCTAGCCGAGCGAACACGGAAGGAGCCGTGGGGCATCGCAGACGCGCCGGGTATCGGGAGAGTCGATTTCAATCAACAATCTTGGCACAAGGTCAGGCTCGCTAATGAGGGGCTGGACCGGAAGCCGCCCAGGAGGGACAGAGGGGAGCCGGCTCCCCGTGACACCCGGCTCCTTTCCGAAGTGCCGCTCTGATGGCCTTGTGACATCCGCTGAAGCAGGAGTGGACAGAATCACCCCAAACAAAGCGAGCGACAGAAGCGCGAAGGGGGCCAACTGCATGCCACCAGATGTCAACGCGCCCGGCGACAGATGCAACAGAAATACAGATAGACTCCCAGTGCAAAGCAAATTAGCAGAAAGCGTATTATCGGCTCTCTTTGTGTTTTATTTGTGTTACTTATTTCCCGAGACAGGGTCTCACTTGGTAGTGCAGGCTGGCCTGGAGCTATGTAGCCGAGGTGGGCCTGGAACTCGCTGCCACCTTCCTGCCTCAGCCTCCCAAGGCCGGGATGATGGATGTGTTGTGTATGAGATAATCTCAGTTCTCACCTCACCATACTTGCATCCTGGCTCTGAGATTTGTCCTGGACACAAGACATCTAAACCCTGTTAGTGGCAACCCTCGGAGTGTTTTGAACTTAATTTCACAAATAATAACTGATCATCCACTAAGTGGGGAGAAAGACGGGGATACAGCTCCGACGAGGGCTAAAGTCAACCTTCCTTGCAGCTCAGTAGGGAGGGGCCGCTGCGGGTGACTCAGGTGACTCAGGTGAGGACTGAGGCTTGCAGGTTGAAATCAGGGCTCTGGGGCGGAAGGCAGCGCAGGGCTGGTTCTCGCTGCCGCTGGAGGGCTGGAGGAGTCCGGCCTCCTCCGCTTTGTGATTTTGTTCTCCCTCTGCGTACTCCCACCATCGGCCTTCCTGGGGGTCTCGGCAATGAACAGTACACAGGGAAAAATAATCCCACCGCTACCTCCTTCCATTCGATCCTCACTTTAGAGTCCAGTCCGCTGTATTCTTTTTTTTTTTTTTTTTTTTTTTTTAGGTTTTTTGAGACAGGGTCTCACTTTTGTGGTTCAGGCGGGCCCTGAGCTCAGCCTCAAACTCACATCACAATCCTCCTGCCTCTGCCTCCCGAGTGCTGGGATTACAGGCGTGAGCCACCACGCCCGGCACTGTGGTATGTGGTACTGGTTGCTGCTGGGTGTGAGTCTCCACATCCAGTATTGTTATGTGGTTACCGGGGAATCGAACCCGGGTCCTTGCACTTGCAAGACAGGCGCCGGAACCACCGAGCTAACTCCCCGGCCCAGTCCGCTGTATTCTGAAGTGATCCGGTTGCTACCTCTCTTGTGAACCCGGGCTGGCTCACGCGGGGCGCCTTTCTCCTGCCCTCCCGAGATCTCGGGGACACAGCTGCGGCCACCACAGCCACCGTAAGGCCTGTGCCGCTGCGAGGTGGCCTCGGGGACCTTCGTGGGCCCCACGTTGAGAGACACACGGGCTCAGTGGGGGGGGGTCCCAGAGGACACCCACCTCGAAACTGTGTTTCTCCTGGACCAACATTCCTGGGGTGTGGCTGAGTTTTTCCTCTTGGGGACAAGATTTCTGTTCGTGTAGCAGATGTCGATTCCCTCTTGACGAACGTGACATAGTGCATGGAGTCCGACGATCCACATGTTATTTTGCTTGGGAAGACCTTTTTATTGTATGCGTCCATGCCCCTCTCTAGTAAATCACAAATCATGAGGGAGACTTCCCCACAGAGACAGCGAGGGCCATGTGGGCCGCTGTCAAAGGCCAGGCCTCGAAGCCCTGGCCATACTAAATTAACATCCCTCACAGCGTGATGTGGCGGCGTGCGCCTGTCATCCCAGCACTCAGGAGGCTGAGGCAGGAGGATTGCCCTGAGTTTGAGGCCAGCTTGGACTACGTACATTTGGGAATCTGTTTAAAAAAAACAAAAAAACAACAAAAGAAAAAAGAGAATATCCTCACAGAGCACATGGACTTGTGCTAGTGAAGCCACATCAGAGGCCGGAGCCGTCTGCCCCTCAGTGGCAACACGACGCTTCACCGTAGACTGCCCTGGCCCCTTCGCCGACACCTGGCCTCGCAGTAAAAGCGGTCGGAGCAGAAGGTGCGCTCTTCTCCTCATCTGCTCAGGCGTTTCAGCTCACAGATGCCCGCCCGGATCGTCTCGGCCGGGTGGCGAGGGCGGGGACCTAGCCTTCCCAGCTCTGCGAGGAGGTGGCACTACAGGGCACCGTGTTCGTAACAGCCGGCACCTGCCCGGTGCTCCCTGTGCCAGGGCTCGGTGCCCAGAGCTCCCTGCCTCCGCTCGGGGCTCCGTGCCACATCCCTTCAATCTGCGAGATGGAGAGCAAGAAAGTGCCCGGGCCCCTCGGCTAGCGGGGAGCACGCAGACCCAGCACTACTCACGGGCGGCCTGGGACCCGCAAGAGGGCAGGCATCTCACGAGGCTCAGTCCTGGGCTTTCGTTTGCTTTTTCCTTTCTCTGACTGGTCCTGGGCCCTGGGCTCAGAGCCTTCACTCTGAGCTCCCTCCCCAGCCTCTTCCGTGTGTTTGAGTCAGGGTCTCGCTAATTCACTAAGTTGCCCGGGCTGGGTTCCAACTTGAGATCCTCCTGCCTCAGCCTCCTGGAGGGCTGGGACACTCGGGATGCACCAACACCCCCCACCAGTCGGTGGTCTGTGAGGTGAGTAACGGAGGAGGCACGTGGCTGGGATACCCGCACTGTACTGATGTGGTATCTAGCCCACCTTCGCGCTGCTCTAAACCTGTGATGGAGAGGCTGCGGGGAAACTGCTGGCGGGGTACAGCGCTGTCCTCGGGGGGCAGAGCTAGTCAGCTGCTGTTTCTCTGAAATGCACAGAGGCTCCCACTGTCCTACGGAGTGGCCGCCCTCCTTCTGGTGGCAATGAGGGCCCGAGGTGAGAGGAGGCAGTGTCCATCTCTGGGCCCTAGGGCGGGTCCTCCCCGGCCTGGGAACTCGGAGGGATTCCGGGGAGCCCCGGATTGCACGGTCAGTGAGGGGAGACGCGGTGGAGGCTGGGGGGGATCATGGTCACTAAGGAGCCAGTTCAGTATTTCTCCCCCCCGCTGAGGCAGCAGGTTTCTTTCTGAGACGGGGTCTCACTGTGTAGCTCGGACTGGCCTTGAACTGTCAGTGATCCTCCTGCCTCAGCCTCCAAAGTGCTGCAGTTACCGTCACGGCCCAGCACCTCCGCCGTGAAAAGACCCTTGCTTGGCGCCCGGAGGGCTGCGTGGATCAGCGGGGCTTCCTCCACGCACTCTGCCCGGCCGTGACCCCGAGGGGAGCGGCACGCTGCTCCGCCTGGGAAGGCTGCGGAGCGGGGCAGCGTGCCTGTCCTGGGATGTGACTCAGACCCGGCTCCGCAGCCCGCTGCTGCGGCGGCGAGGCTGTGCGAGGGGAGATTCTCAGAGGAGCTGTGCTTTAATGTTGCAATTTGATTCAATTTTCCACTCTATAAAATTACCCATCACCGCTCGTTGCTTTCTAACAGACACCTTCACTCTTAATTTAACAATCCTATCGAATTCTGCCAGGGAAATTGGAAAAATTTATCACCTGTGAAATTTTATTTTCCTTTGGTTGTATCTGTTTTTGTAAAACTTCATTAACGACGATGACTTGCTGAGGAGATTATCATTTTTTTTCAACTTCAGACACAAGAAATGGCTCGACCTCCACCAAGATATCATTTGCATAATAAAACACAACAGAAAAAGGCTGGCAGTGGGGACCACAGAGGCTGGCCGGGCTGGGAGAAGAAGTGGGCTCTCCGTGGTCAGGCAGCGTGGCTACGGTCCTGCTTTTGTTTCTCTTTTATGCTTTGTCTTGTTTTTTTGAGACAAGATCTCGAGGTCCTCCTGCCTCAGCCTCCTGAGTGCTGGGATGACAGGTGTGTGCCGCGTGCCTGGCTTCACAGCCTGCTCCTTGACTCGGGTCCCAGTAAAACGGCTTTGCTCCGGGGGAGCTGAATCTAGAAGCCAGGCCAGAGAGTCTGACTGCTCGTAGGAAGCCTGGAAATCCAAGTTCCCTATGTTGAGGCCTCTGACAACTCTGGGGCCTGAGTGTTAGACTCACCTTGGCTCCCAGTTCATCTGGGATGGAGGTTTAAGGTGCTATAAATTTAGGTTTAACTTGCGTTTCTTAGCAGAGTGCTAACTCCTGGCGAATTTCCACGGCCGCTCTTTGAGAATGGGCCTGAAGATCTGCTTTCCTGGGGTCTAACGACCTCACAGTACAAGGCTCCGTGTGGGTTTCCACCGCCCGCACGCATGGAGCTTGTGTATAGTGAT